>JAXRKP010000065.1:490000-592722 GCA_037039925.1 Doris montereyensis | reverse complement strand
ATCTATCTATCTATCTATCTTTCTATATGCCTATATGTCTACCTATCTATCTATCTATGTATCTATCTATCTATCTATATAACTATCTATATATCTATCTGTATAATTATCTTTTTATCTATCTATCTATCTATCTATCTATCTATCTATCTATCTATCTATCTATCTATCTAGGGACTCAGTAGTCCAGATGCAAGGTGTCGGCCTCTCAACCACATAGTAGTGGGTTCGTGCCCCCAACGGGTGAACAGTTTTAACGATTTTTTTGGAGCAAAAATTTCTCCCCCCCTGGTACAGGATCGACACCTGTCCTATCGGAGACGGACGATAAAAGGAGGTCCCGTGTGCAGATCACAACACTCTGTGCACATTAAGATTCCTTGGCTGTTTACAGGGCAGTCCGGGCAAAGTGTCTATCTATTTATCTATCTGTCTGTATGTCTGTCTATCTATATATCTATCTATCTGTCTGTCTGTCTGTCTGTCTGTCTGTCTGTCTATCTATCTATTTATCTCTCTATCTTCTTATCTGACTGTCAGTTTGTCTAAGTATATATGTGTCTATCTATACATCTATCGTTCTAGCTATACATGTATATATTATTTATTGATCTACTTGATCCTATCTATCTATCGATCTATCCATCTATCTATCTATCTATTTATCTATCATCTATCTATCTATCCATCTATCTATCTATCTATCTATCTGTCTATCTATCTTATCTACCTATCTATCTATCTATCTATCTATCTATTTATCTATCTATCTATCTATCTATCTATCTATCTATCTATCTATCTATCTATCTGTCTATCTATATCTATCTATCTATCTATCTATCTATCTATCTGTCTAATCTATCTATCTATCTATCTATCTATCTATCTATCTATCTACCTATATATCTATATATATCTATATGTCTATTTGTACAGTCGGTGAGCCTGTATTTGTCAGGGGGATACGAAATATGTTCATCTTTATTATCTTTATTTGTCTGTCTAATCATCTAGTTGTAAAAACATACATACATGCACATCATGCACTTTTTCTCTCACGATTTGTTTGTTTCTTTCACAATAACCGACAACACAAAACACAAACACACACAAAACAGCAACGAAAAAAATCCACAACCCCCCCCCCAAAAAAACCCCACGAACAAACAAAAGCAACAACAACAGGCAAAAAAACTATTTCACAGCTTTTTGCTTGGACTTGAATAATACGTGGTACGAATAATACGAAAACAAATACCAGACATGAAAACACATGTGCAGTCATTTCCAATGCACAACTTTGGCCCAACGTTGAACCGTTTACACCTCCCAGGTTTATACAGAATTTCATTTGTATATTAAAAGCAAGTCCCATACAGCGTTGAGCGTGGGATAACCATAGAGGCCTGATTTTTTTCTAGACATACGGCATAGTGTGGTAGTAGTTGCAATTGAAGAAGTCTTCTATACCAATTTCAAAATTTCCAAAATCTCAAGAATTATAAGTTTGATAAGAACGTGCGTCGTTTTCATAGGAGAAATTGACCCTTGCTATAAATGGGGGTGATTTGATGTTTTTTAAAGAAATGTTGTGTTTGATTGTAGTGAGCTTCGATTAGCGTCTAGATCTTTTGTTGTTGTTTTCTTTCTTTCTCTCTTTCGTGCTGTTAGGGTTTGTTTTGGGATGGGGTATTTTGTTGTTGCTATTGTTCTTTTTTTGTAGGCAGTGGGAGGGGGAGGTGCAAGCACCACTTACATATGTATATATATATTATATTAAATTTTATTTTTGCTCTGTAAATTTCAACCGAATTTTGTAGAAAACAGGTTTAGGTTTGTTGTTTTGAATAATCGGGAAAGAATCGCTGAAAGTGTCAGACATATTACCACTGAGACATGAAATCCATTGAGTGAGGCGATATATTTAAACCAATGAACGGAGATTGCTTAAAAGTGACGTTGCTGTAGATTTATTTTTTGTTCTTTCGTTTGTTTGTTTGTTGGTTGGTTGGCTGGTTAACATTACAGAAATTACAAGAATCATTGACATAGTAAGAGCTCCCAATGAACGGAGATTAAGTGACCTGTTCTCGCCTTTAACACAATCTCACCCCCCACTAGACAACCCCCTGCCCAATAAACAACAAACAAAAACAAAACAACAACAATCCAGTTGAAGAGATTGATCCAGGATTAATCCTGTAAACATCTAATTTCAGAGTTCTTTTTTCGCTGACAACGGATAGAGTTTACACGCACATACACACACACACACACACACACACAAACACACATTGATATCATTAAGAAAAAGTCGCCATTTAAGTTTCCATTTAGGACTCGTTACTCCATTGTCAAGTATTGCAGAAATAGTCAAGAAAAAGAAAAACTACACACACACACATACGCAATAATACACACACACACACACACACACACACGCACGAGCGCGCACACGCACATACACACACACACACACAAACACACATTGATATCATTCGAGATCTCCAGTCCCCAAGAATGCAGGAGCTTAGATATTTTAAATGTTATCAGTCTTTCCCAAAAACACAACATCGGGTCTAAAGAAACGAGATTCGAACCTAGACCACACAGCCTCGAATCGGAAAGGCTACTTCACTATTCTCTAGTTGCTACAATGAAAATAGCAGCCGGCACCAACGTAACCTCAAACCGTTGCTAGCAAAATATGATTAAGCAATCTTGAACGACTTGAGCGCCGATTTCATGATCAAACTATATTGGGCGTTTCAAAGATGATTCAATATGACCTTGTCAACAACATTAACTCTACTGCAATCTCTGATATGCACTACGTAATTAAATTGTGCTTTGCATGGCCACTTTACAATAAAGAAATCAACAATATTTGTGAAACATATTATCCTTTTCCTCAGGCATCTAAAATAAGTTTTAACACGCTATCGTTTGAATCGTGTCAATGTCATTATCTTTGCGGTTAATTTACGAAGAGAAAGCAGACGTGATAAAGTAAATCAAAGTTAACTTTTATTATAAGACCAGTCACCTTATTTATATTTTAATGCAGACAAGTCAGCCCTCCATACTGGTTGCTGTTTTTATTAGGTCCCGTCGCAGTCTGGCTTTTATGTTCTCCTGTGTTATGAAGTCTTTCCTTGTCTGGTGTAAACTGTAGGCTACCTGTGTGATAGAGAACAGAGAGAGAGAGAGAGAGAGAGAGAGAGAGAGAGAGAGAGAGAGAGAGAGAGAGAGAGAGAGAGAGAGAGAGAGAGAGAGAGAGAGAGAGAGAGAGAGAGAGAGAGAAAAAGAAAGAGACAGACAGACAGGCAGACAGACAGGCAGACAGACAGCCACAGCGAGAGAGAGAGAGAGAGAGAGAGAGAGAGAGAGAGAGAGAGAGAGAGAGAGAGAGAGAGAGAGAGAGAGAGAGAGAGAGAGAGAGAGAGAGAGAGGGGGGAGGGAGAGAGAGAGAGAGAGAGAGAGAGAGAGAGAGAGAGAGAGAGAGAGAGAGAGGGAGAGAGAGAGAGAGAGAGAGAGAGAGAGAGAGAGAGAGAGAGAGAGAGAGAGAGAGAGAGAGAGAGAGAGAGAGAGAGAGAGAGAGAGAGAGAGAGAGAGAGAGAGAGAGAGAGAGAGAGAGAGAGAGAGAGAGCATCGTAACTTTTTAAAAATTATAAAAACATGAAATAAATATTCAGGATCTATTTTGAAGTGGTACGAGCAGGTGAGATAGCATAGTTTGCGGTGATGAGGAGGATTGACGGGTGGAGGTCCATGGTTGGTACTATTGGCGTACATAATATACATGTACATGTACATGCATTGTGGGTATGATGCGAGCCTGGGGTCGGACTTTGGTGTCCATTAGCTGTGTTTTGGTTTGCTAATAATTACAAACCTAGATCTACTATGAAAAAACCCAACCCAACTCGATTGTATCGTGTTTGCTTGTTAAACACTTCCAAGATATTTTTGGCAGTTACAGTTTAAACGGCTGTGTGAATCAACTGTGTTTTTGAAAATGTAACTCGTAGGCCTTTGATCAACACAAACCGTGGGCATGGGCGTGTACAAGCCAACCAGACATCGTTGTGTCGTGAAAGAAAGGAAAAGAAAAAAGGAACGGTTTTTACAAGTTGGGCACAGGGTGAAACCCACAAATATTATAGAAATATTAGTATGTCTGTGTGGTTTTTGTTCGTTTAATTGAAATTTACCCCTTCCACCATAACAGTACAGCCAGATAAAAGCGAAGTGAGAGAGTAAAAGGAAAGAAGTAGGACCTACCATTAGGGAACACGACCGCCCGCGTATCTATGTGGAAACCACGCGGGAACCAAAGACAGCGAGTATTCACAGAAAGAGCATCCTTCCCTCACACCCCACTTTCAATCAACGTAAAAGTTTCAGCCTTTTTTTAATTTCTTGAAGTTTTGTTTTTGTGTTCGTTGTGTCACAATAACCCATGATAGCGTGGAATGTGTAGGCACTGGCTAAGATCAACATGGATGTACACACCTCACGTATTTTCATGTTTATTACAGTCAATTGCCCTACCACGTCATTCGCGTGGTTGTGTAAAACGCATTTAGTAAATGGCTAACCATCAAATCAACAACCCAACAGTATATTGAACGTTGTTGAATTAAGGTACACATGTTATGATTGTGTCATGTGAACATGTTCACGTATGCCAGGTGACACAAACAAATACATGACACCCAAGGAAATGCGAATATTGTGGCTGTGTTCAGCTCAAATCGCACCAAATGTGAACTCATTCTAATAAATTCATCCGTATTTTGTTCTAGATAAACAACAAAACGATATGTGACCGTTTTACCTTGTCACAATGGAATACAGATTGACGAGTTTTGATGTATGTATACTCCAAAGTTACCGAAAGAGACTTGGGCACTCCTTCGATCTGATGTCCCGTTTGACCCATAAATGGTTGTTCAGATAAGAATACCTTACCAAATTTTCGCTATAATCAAAAATATGGGAATGAAGTGAAAAATAGCAGGGGGGGGTTGTCATGAAACCCAGTGGAAAAAAAAGGGGATTTAGTTTAGATGAGAAGCTGGATCTCAGAAAGATTAACAAATGAATATAATGAAATATAATGGAAAGCTCATCAAAACGCAAATAAACGATGATGGAAACATAACAAAACACTATGGACGTACACACATACACACACACACACACACGAAGCGAAGCTCGAAGCTATAAATAACAATAAGAGATATACTGGTGGTTATTACCGGCACCTCAATCAAATAGGTCAGTCATATGCTATTTTTAAAAATTATCAAAAGCTTTCGACAAAGAGGATTACAACGGATTAATGATATAATTAGATAGCTATGGTGGTAGCATATGCACATAGTTTTGTTCTTGACTGAATGAAATGATTTATAAGAAATATGTAATAAGTCTTATAGCGTACTTAATCCATTTGGCATACTCTAATGCGCTCCACACAAATCACACAATATTGCATATGAACTATAAACGTTAATAATACGCTGGCCGGAAAAGTTCCGTTTCCAGACTTGATTTGAAAGTTGTATAGCTGGAAGAGTTTCTGAGTTTTTAAAAAAAGATTTACAGTGAGTTCCTGGTCGATCTAGTGGGTGCACTTTACAAGAAAGAATAGTTGAAGCAGTGGAATTGTCTTATGCCATCTTTTTCTTAATACCGGTATTGGTACATGTATAAGCTTAACTAAGCATCAATGATACTTAATTGAATGATACTTAATATCAATGATAGTGATAGTAACCAAAATCTCTTACCAAGTACCAAGTAAAACGTTTTGGTTTATGATGAATAAAACACAATAAGATCGTGAAATATTACAAGTTGAACCTGTGTCTAAAAGAATGGAAGGGAAAATGGACAACTATGGAAAAAATGCCATAAAGCTAAGTAGTGTCAAATCTACCGGGTATAACAATGTACTATGACATTGACAATGACACTGACACAAAAACATAAAATGACAGACATAGCTATGTGTGTATCTAGGGATAATTATGAAATAGAATATTATAATGTATGTATACAGTATTCAATTCAATTATCTTTATTGATCCTTAAGAAAAGGAAATTATACTTGTGTTATCACAAATTCCGTTTGAAAAATAAAAGAATACATCAATGCATTTAAATTTAAAAAAAACAAATTTAACTTAAGTATAAAGCATATTTATAACTATTGACCAAACATGTTCCTGTATATAGATCTATGTTTCAGATGAAGACGTTATTTGTTTGCGTTTTTTTTAAAAAATAGATTGTTTAAAAGCAGAGTTTGATATAACAGTAATAACACGTATTAATTGTGATATATCCATCTTGAGGTCGCGGCATCTGCAGCTCAACAGCTACTTTACTAGTCTCGTGTAACGAATAGATCTAGATCTACCGGTACATGCAATCATGTACACTGTACTGTACATGTTTTCAGGGGCACAAATACAAAAAAAACTGATCTCTTTAAACCAATTAAATCAGAAACTTAATGTAGATTATGTTTTAACGAAATTAAACAATTTGTTGATCTTTTCAGTGGCAGATTGCAGCCTAACGCAAGCATAAAATAACAAAATGCAGAGAGGGAAAACATTATTGAACATTCAACCTGTGCTGCATGCAACAGGTCCAAGTCACGTGACACTCTTTGCCGTTAGGAAAGCGATTGTTGACTCGCAGTGTCGCAGCGCAGCACGTCACCGTGTAATCAAGGCAGTGGAATCTTAGTTGAAAAAACTTTTTTTATGTTTTGTTTTTAGACAGTTCATTAAAGCTAGCCCCAGAGTCACATCAAAAAGAAACGGAAACATAAGAAGAAAAAGATCTTTGGGTGAGTGAGCGTATCCATTTTAGCTCTAGATTCTAGATCTAGATTATAAATAAATGGAATTGAATATTATGACAGAAATAAAACTAGAGTACCTGTAAATACACATCTAGAGTAGATCTCTAGATCTTACTAGCTCTAGATCTAGATCTAGATATATCTAGATGATCTACTCTAGAGTCTAGATCTATCTAGATCTAGATTCTAGATCTCTAAAGCAAATCATTCCAGCTTAGTTCTAGTTCACCTGGATCTAGGTTTAGTCCTAGTTGGAGGGAGTACCATAGGCCTATAAGTCGCCTTGAGTACCATCCATACCCATGGTTCATAGTTGGGGACAGCTACAATCTACCACAATTCATGAACACGAATAACGAATTGCCAGTTTTGGTACAGTAGTTAGTGACTAGTGACTGTATACATGCCCGGTGCTTAGGAAGCAGAGAAAACTGGCATTTAGGCGAAAATAGGTCAGGGGCAACACTTAGGTGGGGGAGGGGGTGATCAGCAAGTGAGTTCATCCAGCATGGTGCAGAAATTCAACATTTACCTCCAGGCCCCATAGTCCTCAAATTTCCTTCAAAAAATTCTCTCCTCAAATCTCCTCGAACAAAATTTTATCTCCTCAAATTTGAGAAAATTGTCTGATGTGTCCTTAAAGTAAGTTAAAGTTTGTTGAACGAGTGTGGGGCGCCGCTTTTACCTCCCACACTCATCCACCTACGTGAATGCCGTCATTGGCTGCCTGGCTAACTATAAACATGGCATTGTCAGTGGCGGTTGTTTTGACCAGAATTGAGTTTCTTTTATGACATGGTGTCCCTGTCCATTTTTTTTTCTCTCATTCAATTTTACCGTGTCCATCATATGCTTTGATCTCAGAGGAAACAGCAAGATGAGAGTCTCAGATATTATGAGTACTTTCATTTCCTCAGTTCAAGTTAAGCCCGAAAATTCTACCAAGGGTATGTGAATATCGCTAAAGTACTGTGACCATGAAAAAACATCAATACTTTAAAGTAGTGGTAGAAGGCCGACCTGTAATAATATTTAACACAATACTACTGTACAGGTGCCTGCATTAATCAGGATCCTAATTCTTGTATTGTATGTGAGTGTGTATGTATGTATGTGTCTGTATGTATGTGTCTGAGAGAATGAGGGGGGGGAGAGAATGTGTCTATCTTAAAGTTGTAGGCCTGGGTGGTGTCAAAGGGAGCATGCAGCAGGAATTTCAAGCATGCACAGATTTCACCGGCGAAATAGCGGGAAAAGCATAATAAAGGCAAAACCGTAAATGAGGCAACATACAACTAAAAAACAAACAAAACGTACCGATTACCCTTGAATCAGTGTGTTGTGCCCGAGGTAAGAGAAGTAGAGGAGGCACAGAACACAGGAACTGCGTTGCCACGGTTGCCACCCTCCCCTCGCGATCCCCTCCCCTTTTTTCCTCTGCGTCTGTCTCCTTTCTCTCTCTTTCTCTCTCTCTCTCTCTCTCTTCTTTTTTGTGGCCTCCTTCAGTCACTTCTCACAAATAATATAGTAATACCAACACTTTAGTACTCAGCATGAAATTTCAGTACTTCGGTAACAGGTGCTCAAATTTTGTAATTTCCTTAACGTTTACGGTGACACTGGAACGGTAAGCCTCGTTATATAACACAATCCAATCTATATCCATGTGAACGAATCATAGCTGCACACTCCTTTGTTGGAAATAAAACAATGCAGAAACAACAATGTGATTGACACCTCAGTTATATCAACTAGGCCTATCTATATATATATTGAAGAGAAAACCCAACTGCCTATCCTGTGACATCAGATAGTTTTAGAAACACTGTGTTGTGGTACATTCATTAGGTATTGATGCCGTATTTCACCCTCTGATTGACAATGGATATAAGACAACTGATGCTCTTTATCACTGGCTTTACTTTGAGCAGTGTACAACGAAACTAAGTGGTTAGGTTGCCTAGAGACACAGGGCAGCAATAAAACTGTTCGCACCTTGTCCCTGGGATCAACATGAGTGCCCGGTCTATTAAAAACGCCAGGATTTCATGCCATTTACGACTTATGAAAGAGCTATGGGTGGAGTCTGAAAGACTGTTCAAATTTAATTGTCTAGTGACAAGCCAGTGATCCAATGGGACAAAAGGCTGTGCTAATGCTATGCTGGACAGTGGGTGGAGTTATGAAGAGAAGACTGGTCATCTTTTATTACATTACAATGGATAGGTAATGAAGGGTAGTTACAATGCATGGCACATTGTTGATGGGCATAAGCATGTCATTACATGAATGGATGATAAAAAATCAATTACGGACAAACCATGGTAATTTGCAGCAGATGATACCTGCAGCTGCCGCTGAGACTGGGCATTTTGACGAAAATCTTGGTTTTGAAACAGGTATTTAGAGGGTCAATTTATATAGAAAAAATTGGTTTCATTGAGATTGCGGGTATTTGGGCAAAACGGGCATCATGGCGGCGGGCATTGGAGGCGGTCACTGCTGTATTATTCCCAACCGTGGTGGGAATAAGAAAGGAGTATTTGTTGGGAATAAGAAAATTAGTACTTATGAAGGCTGAATGTTGTGGGGGGGGGGAGGGGGGGTTGTTATCAAAGTGAGATGTTGCTATAGATTAGATCTAGAATCAAACTTTAAGTTATAAGGTTGTGGTATACTATTCCCAACCGTGTGTGTTGGAATCCTTATTTTTCTTATTCCCTACCGTATTTGAATATTGCTTTTTATTATTCCTAACACCGAAACTGGCTATTTCCAACTAGGTGTTGGGACTACGCCTTATAATTTAATATTGCTTTTGCAAAATTTAAACAGAGAGAGAGAGAGAGCAATAAGAAAGTTACTATTCCCAACGCTGGTTGGGAATAAAGAATAGCCAGTGTTTGGATTTTTAAAAAAGTAGTATTTCCAACACAGTTTGGAAGTGTAGCGTATGTGTGTATCTGTGTGTAAAATAGACTTCTTGTCAAACATTCTGATACTTACCATATTGCAAGATAATAATATTATTGTTGTTTTGACGCGCACTAAGTTGCAAACTCCCTGCATTTTCATTCCTGTTATATCACATGCTTGGACCTAGGCCTACTGACCTCTAGATCTATTTGATACAAAGCGATACTTCAATAATAATAAAAGTCTTGAGCTGGCACGCTTTGCCTTCACAACACTGAAAGGGCTCTAAAGGTGCCAGTATAAATGTCCTTTTTATTTGTGTGTGGTTTCTTGCTTTTGTTTTTTGGTCTTGGTTGTTTTTATTTTGTTGTTTTATTGATATGAAAAGATTCCCAAGCGAAGAAAGAAAAATAAAAAGAATACTTTGGGGTTATTTTATTCCTTCCATTATTTCTACGTAAAACGAGTTGTTACTGATAGCAAGAGAGTAAAAAGTAGAGTAATAAAAAACATACACACTGACAAAATTTCAGTGACATTTACTGCATCCACCATATTATAAGAATATTTGAATATCGCTTTATTATATACATGGTAGATTTACTTCTAATATTAATATGGCGAAGTAAAAGAATTTGAATTAAAACAACAACAAAAGAATCAATTTTGCAGCACAGGATTTCACTGCTCAAAACAGAGCTATGCAGCTAACTCGACTAGATCTAGCAGGTACTAACAAAGACAAAGCCAGTAAGATCCAAGGACATCACTCAAAAGGTTATTACAACCTTTATAGAGTAAAAACCTTGATATTTAATTCGAAATTTATCAAACTGTGGTTTATAAAAAAACTCAGAGGAATTGTGAAGTGTCTAGTATGTTATGTGTTAATATTCATGACATGAGAAGTTTTGATCTGTGGTGATTTTCATAGCAACACAGTTTTTTTTAATTTTAAAGGAATACCCATTTAAGAATCCCGACCAAAGTGAAGATTTTGTATCATATGAATTAAGTATAATGGCATGAATCAGATGAGATGAAATCCTATTTTTTTAAAAAGACTCACAACACATTTTCTCGTCACAGCTTGTTTATGTTCTATCTCCTTTTTTTTTTCAATTTAGGCTATTGGGACCCATTGTCTACCAGTTCCCATGAGGCGGAGAATACTTTTCAAAGTCAGTGTCACCTTTGTTTTGTGTGTGGCTTTTCTTCTTCTATTTGGTGAATGTTCAAGTTGGTAATTATGAAAGTTCCACGTACAGACGGATTTTTGTCAGGGGCATGCAGATCATCGATTGCTCATTATAAATAAAAAGGAGATAGATGAGCTTACTCAGACAATATATGAACAGGATCATCTAGCTTTTGAATCTGAGGTTGATATTGGAAGGGGCGCTAGAGTCTCCAAAGATGAAGAATATGGCTTGCCAAGAGAAAGATTTGAACCAGACAGCTGTCGGTGAAGATTGAGCCAGAGCAGGAGTTTTACTATGACAACAGCATTCCAGATGCAGAAGAAAAGCGAGGCAGAGCCCGCTTACTGAAGCTAACCCCACACCAGTTATATCCAGGTAGGAAATCATAGCCAGTATTTGAAATCTGTTTGTGCAATGTACCTTTTCCTTACCACGTCAGTTCATTTGTTGTCACTGAAAGCTGCCCATTTTATGATTTTTTTTAAAATTTCAAAAGAAATTTCTTTGCTCTCACACACATTGAAAACAATAATTTATGTGATATCTCAGTTCTGCATTTTCAACGACTTTGACTTTTATTGTGTTTTACTTTTTTTAAAGAAATAGGTTGAAGACAAAAGCAATGGTTCCATTAATTCTACTCACAAGTGAAGAAAATGTTTGTTATGTTATGATTTCTTAGAAATTCACTACAACAAAAGAAACAATTAATTTTTTGCCAGAGATGTGGCAACACCCAGAAAGTATGTGGTCCATCTGTGCGTGGTGGTATGTGAAGACCGGGCAGCTGAAGCTCTCACCATGCTTAAGTCAGCGGCCATGGTTACCAAAAATGTTTCCATTGTATTCCATATCATTGCTGATGAGCCTCGCCAAAAAATTATACAAGAACAGGTAGAGTGGCCAAATTTACTTATTTCGTTGTTGTGGTTTTTTTTTGTTTTCTGAATATTGTGTTCTGTTATAATGTAAATAAAACAACTCATAATTGAGACAGAAATTCACTACATTGTGTCAACTGATTATATTTGTTGTATTTGTTGAAATTAGTATCCTGGATTATTTATGCTTTAATTTTATCATACAATGTTTATGTTTAGCTGGAGACGTGGCCAAAGGAATACAGCCTCCATATTTCTTACTATATTTACAATGTGACCTATTTTGAGGGCACGGCTTGGAATACCTGGAAAAGTCTTTATAAACCGTGTGCAGTACAGAGGCTTTTCCTTCCAGTAAGTATCATAGCTTTGTTGCTCTATGGTCGATTGTTGTCCTAAGTGTTAATTTTGAAAGCTTTTCTTTTAGTTTTTATAATTTAATCCTGACCAGGTGATTTTATAGAAAGAATAAACTCGACGAAAACATGTTCAAAATTATTGACGAGAGATATAGTTTATTTAGCATGAGTAACAAGAGACTGTTTGAAGAATTTACTCTTCGAGTTAAAAATGTTGTCATGTTTCTATTGTAGTCATGCCTGACTGATGTAAATGTCCAAATTTTTGTCAGGTTCATCATTTTAGGATTTTTAGTCTCATGCTATACTTATTTTTCCTCCCGAAAAAATTTGGTGGTCACTAAGATCTGAGTTTTCCCTTTATCTTGGTCGGAAATTTTTAGTCATGCTACTGCTTGAATCCCTTAGAAAGTTCTGTTCTTGAAGACTGTTAGCTATAAAGGTCATGAGGCAAAATAGGTCACATTGGCTTTTTATCTATCTCCTGATGACACATGCAAAACAAATGAGCAAACAAATTTCCAAATGACTGTGTAACAGAGTTTAAAATCTTTATGGTAAGACAAAAAGCATAAATCAGTGTATACAAATGTGAAATGTTATTTCCTATTAAATCTTCAAAACTTAGGTCTTTCCATTGAGAGTTTACATTTGATCAGAAAAATGGATGTTTGCAGTCATCACCTATATTTAAAAAAATGATTGAAACAGTTTTATCTATTAGTTGTTTGTTTAAATAATTTGAAATTTGACTCTTTAGAACGACTTCTCAACGTTGACAGTCTCATCTATGTGGACACAGACACCATCTTTCTGAAATCTCTGAATTATTTGTGAACTATTTTGAGCTCTTCAATTCCACTCAACTGATTTCCTTGGTCAAAGAATCGGAGGATGGGACGGCAGGCTGGTACAACCGCTTTGCCAGTCATCCTTACTATGGAGAATTTTGGTGAGTGGTCCAAAGTTGTTTTCATTGCAACTGCTTAATGTTAACATTCTGTGACTATTTCTTTCATGAATGCTGCTGACTATTTAGTTGTGCATAGAAGAGACATATTAAAGATCTTATAGCCCCATAGAGACAAAATGAGACAAGTATAAAGGAATGACAGAACAAACAAGGGGAAAACACTTTTAAAAATAAATTCCTCATTTTATATTTGTCTTATCCACGATCCTATGGTGTTTTAATATCTATACAATATGTCTTTCTGCAAAGCCTCCATGCTTCACCATTTACCCTTGACTTTTTAGTTGCATCATTAGTTGCAATGTCCTTACCTTTATAATTATGTTCACATAAGCAATGAAATTATTAATTAAAAGCACGACATTATCAGCCATTGTGCATTTTTATTTAATTTTTTAGTTCTTTACATTTGTCATGTTCATATTCTATGGTCGTCTATTTTACCAAAACTAAAGACTGTAAATCCGATTACAGTTTAAAGCTGTTGAGTTTATGCCTTTTTAAGGTTTGAAGTTTTTGAGTTATAGCTTCTTTATATTGAATCACTTTCATACAGTCCTTCAGGCAACATATTATTTTTTGCATGGTTTTGTATTTTTTTCTTTCTCTTTCTGTCTGCTTTGTCTCTGCTCATCCGTATGCCTGTCTGTCTGTCTGTCTCTCTCTCTTTCCTCTTCTCTCTCCGGCCTCCCCACACAACTCCCCACTTCTCCATCATCCAGTCAACTTGCAGGTGGTGTGTGGCTGTGATTAGTAGATCCTGCTTTCCTTTTATTTTATGACTGAAACTCTGTCATCTGCTGTTTCCCCTGAGATTACCACATATGGTGCATATGGTTAATTTTAATCAATCAAATCAAACCTTATTAAATTCTTTCTTTGTCTTTGTTACTTGACATTTGTATAGATAAAAGTTAGCCCCTAAGTTAATACTTTTCTTTAATCCTTCTCAGGGGTGAATTCTGGTGTAATGTTGATGAACTTGACGTTTGCGCACAACCAACTGGCTGTCAGACATGCAATCTATTTATCAAAAGTATCGCCTCCAGATTACGTGGGGGGACCAGGATCTGATCAACATCTACTTCTCATTACATCCAGGTACTCATTTACGTCAAGGATTGATTGATCTTTATTTAAAAAGGGAAACAATTAAGCCTTCAGCCTGTATTATATCGAGTAAGGACAATTTGTCTTTCTTTTGTTTGTTATGTATCTTAAAATTATCTTTCCATCCATCTTAGAATTATCTTTGCTTGAAATAATAATGATAAGATGATTTACAGTGTGTATCTCCACACAAGTGCAAAGTGCAGGCTCACTGAGTTTACCTCATTTATCCCCCAACAGGCCATTTCATTCAAATTCCTTCTCAACTTCCTGGTAAATACACAGTAAAGCTTCTTGTTAGGCACTTTACAATAATACTCTGACAAGATCCTTCTCTGCCCATAGCTGAGTACTCATTCATGCCTGAGTCAAGTGAGGAAAGCAGTGTGAAGTGTCTTTCGTATGAGTAATAGATGATAAAGAAAAAAGGTTAGCCATGGTTTAAACCAATGCTGTCCCGATTACAGACTCCTAGCGCTTTTAACGATAGCACAACACCTCCTATGCTTTGATAATTAATATGTATAGATACCATTTTATGTCTGTTATATATATCAATGGTTAAGGTAGAAACAAACAGATTTGGTTTTGCTCCTTTTTGATGAATTTTGCTATCACAATAAGGGATGAATAGATGATGCTTTCATTTGTTTCTTTGACTTGATGCATGTTATCAATATTGAAAGTTTTCTGATTTCTGTATTTTTAGATCCCCAGTCAAGCTTATTTAAAATAATCTGTCCTAAAACACAACTTGGATTCTCCTTTGAACTGTTGCTTACTGTATTTCCAGAGCAACTATTCATCATACCTTGTGAATGGAACTACCGGACAGACCATTGCATGTATGTCAGTAACTGCAAGTCAGCGGAACAGACAGGTGTTTCACTTTTGCACGGGTCCCGTGGCTCTTTTTATCAAGACAAAGAACCCGCCTTTTCACGCTATCCATCAGGCCTTTCTAAAAGTAAGTAAAACAAAACCAATTTCACTACTGCTTTCAGTGAGGCAGAGTAGAGTTTTAGTTTAAAAAAAAACACATTTTCTATACCAGCTGTTTTTGCACCTCTATGCTTCCCATTACGAGCTGTTTTGGGAATGTGTTCACAAACTGGGTACGTTTAGAATTTTTTTATTATAAATTAATGGGCGTGACGTAAAGTTGTTGAAATTTTCGGTCAGTATCCGATAAAGGAGGGGCGCAATGTAAACGAACGCGCCTGGACATACTGGTCATGTGATCACAGCAGCCATATTGGATTTCTGAGCTATAAATAGAGAATACATGAATATGTGGGAAAAAAGAGCTGTTATATGTTTTTTTTACACTAGTAGATTATCAAAATAGGTCTCATTTGAAAGATGAAAACAATTTCTCACAACATCCACTATTCATTTTAGGTGTTCAATAAAATTTGTATAATAATTTATAAGGTCAAATATGTTTTGTGTTTCACCCTTTTCGGCCCAAAAAACCCCAAAAACGAGAACTACAATGAAAACTTGTTTTTCGTTGCCTCAATTTTTAAAAATTGTCCAACATTTCTCTTGTCTTTTGGTCATCTTAGCTCTCTAAATTGTTGATTGGGGGTCCTGATTATTTTAGATTTGCTCCTTATCAACACTCCTGCTTTTGACGATGCCCACCTCTGTCAACATTATCTCCACCGGTCACGAAACTGTATCTACCACATTTATGCTCTTCTCTATTACTACTGCTACTCCTTCACTTTCAGTATCCTCTGTCCACATTCGTCCAAATCATTTCGTATATTCCACCTCTAAATCTCATTCATCAACATTGGGTGCTCTGAGTTTTCACCTCCCATTGTAAACACAATGAGAAATGCTGTGAGGTCATAATCTCAGGCTTTGGTTACAAATATAAATAAGTATAAGTCAGGTGGAAGGAAAGGTTGTCATTAGAATGTTAGCATGGTGTCTCAAATATATTGTGTTACCACAAAGACTTACTTCTAGTGTGAGTCATGTGAGAAGTAGGGGAAAAGCAATGAGCCTGTTCTGTTATCTTTCTCTCTTTATTTCTTCTGAAATTAGTTGTTTTTGCTTTCAACTAAGAGATGCCTGTTCCCGGTATTAGTTTTAAGAGTTATTTTAATCACTGAACTGGTTCTTTCTCGGATAGAATTGCCAGACTATTTCTGATGAAATTCTTTTATGTCTGTTACTGTTGTTTTTAACCATTCACCATTTTTTCAACAGCTCTTTGATGTTGTTTACTATAAGAACATTTTTATATCTCTTCCAGCATACCTTAGGTGACAGTTTAAAGCTTCAGTTTCTCCCAGACCTCCGCCAGCGGCTGAGACAAGCATCATCGTCCAATTGTCTGAATGTCCGGCCTATATTTTTGAATCATCTGATAGTGTTGGCTCGCGATGAGCATTTAACGGGTGCGAAAGTCATTCCATCAATAGACGTGAGAGAACAGTGGTCATCTGACAATGCAATAAGTGACAGAAAGACAGGAAGTTCCAATATTGCTCAAACCTGGCAAGGAGCCGGTTCAAGGATGCTCAAAACTAAACTGGGTAGTATGGGGTATGGGAGGAGTCGCCACAGTCTGGGAAATCTGTTGTCAAAGGATGCCCTTAAACACCCAGTCCCTCTAAAATCATTATCTAGCAATGCTAAAAATGGTAAAGACAATGACACAAAGGAGGATAAGAGAAGGAGACTGATTTTTCTCACCAGACAAAATGGTGCCAGATGATAGGCAGCGTTGTAATGTTCTTAAATGATGTTGATTATGTCGTAGTTCATTGGCTTGATTTTCAAAGCTGCTTTTGTGCAATTAACCGTAAAAATGTGAGAATGAGTTATTAAAATAAGAAAAGCAATGATGGCTCTTAATGTTATGAATACTTGCTTTTTTTTTCTTCTTTAAAAAAAAATGTAAGTAATGCTTTTGTTATATCTTCTTTCATTTTACCTTTTAAAGCATTTTCATGCAGACACTTGTTTTTGACGATACCTTTAGCTGCATAAACTTAATTAAATCTTTACCTCTTGAAGCTTTTTTTGAATTTTGTTGTTGTTGCAACTAAGGTGATATTACATGTGAATAAATCGAATAAATAGTCATCTGTTGTTAAGGTATAACTGTCAAAATGAAAGCATGTGAATGGGATCAGTGGGTTTTAAAAATATTTTGAATGGGTAACTAGTGAGCTAGTTTTGCACATATTTCTTTCTTATCCTCACCTCAAGGTAGAATATATTGTGTAATGTTAACCCACAATATGTGTGTGTGTGTGTATGTAGTGTTCGTGTCAAATAGAAAGTTGACATACTGTGCTAATGCTTGCTTTGTGTAACGTCAGATTCAACTGTTGGTAACAGATGAATATGTTTGTTGATTAAATGCAGATTTTTGTTTCCTCAGAGTTTTGTAAAGATTTGTTTCAATTTTTTGAATCACTGCCTTTGGATGAAGTTAATACCTTTCCCCAAGATGTATTCTGTGTAGATGAACAAAGTCACTCAGTTAATAAAACAAAAAACAACCTCAACCCAGCTGTGTTGATAGAAATGTGAAAACAACGAATGATGGGCCTTATGCTCAGTGTTTTTTGTTTCATCTCTAAGATTAAGTTTGAGGAACACAGAGCTCCACAATGATGATGATTTCTTTGATGATTATTGTTATATTCTTATGTACAACACATTGTCATTTTTAATAAGTGGCTGGTGCTATTCTTAGTTAACTTATATTTTCCCCTTACAGCCTCCACCCTTATACCATTCACAAAACAAACAAAAAAGAGTTAAGTGCTAGAGTCACAAGAGTTGTTTTCATTAGGAAATTTCAGGTTCTTTTCTGTCTTGAGATTTCTTAAAAGCAATCTCTTTATTTTCTCATCACTGATACCACAGATTGCAAAATTACGTATTTATGACAATGATAATATATTTGCCATGCACATAGAGATAGTTTATTCATTTCATTTTCTGTTCTTTCCTAGTTGCCAGTAATATGCATCTTTCTTCTTTGCTACCAGCAAAATCATTCTTACATTCTATGCCTTCAAGTTTGTGATTTGGCGATACAGGTCTATTAAAAATATATATAATAATTATTGTATGATACTTATTTTTTCAGGACACATCACAGTTATTGTGTTTAAAGTATTGAGGATTTAGACAATTTAAACAATAAAAATCTGCATAATATTTATTATAAATGTATTTTTTATTTTTTTATTTACAGATATATATATTATATATAAATCTTTGTTCCTGAGATAGATTATATATAATATATCTTGAAGTTGATAACCATTGTTATTGTTTGGATGAGACAAAAATATCTGAGTTAAAATCATAAAAGAATTTTATTTATTTATTTTATCTTTACGGTTTGAAAATTATGTGCGTCTACTTAATATGTACAAAAGAGAAAGCTCAAAGTTTTCATATGTTCACTTTATTTTTGTATTGTTTTCCTTCATATAAAAATACTATTGTGACCTTTGCATTACACATTAAATCATACATTTGCATATTGGTGAAGTGCGTGTTGAAGTCAGCTTACCTATTTGTGATATTTTAGATAAAGCATCTGTGTCTACTTAAACAAATCCCAGGCTGTTTTTTTTTTTGTCTTCTCTTTATGGTTTTTGAAAGAAATAAAGAAATTAGGAGTGAGCCATATTGTTTTTAATGACATTGTCCATGTAAGTGTTCAGAGCAGATGCTACCAAAGAGTTTTTATTTGTTTATAAATGATCTGTTGCGCTGGGCAATCTTTTTTAGTTTAATTAAAATTTAATATTGTCCCTTTAGAAAGATTATTTATATTCAAATGTACCTGTCAATCTGTTAAGGATATTAACAGTGGATTCCGTTTAGAAACACTTTACATTTAATTGCCTGAAATGCACTGTTTGGGGGGGGATTGTTTGTTTTGCTTTGGGTTTGGGTTTTTTAAAGTAACTTTTGTTATATTTAAAATTAACGTATGCAGCGTAGTAGGGAAATTTATCAAATATCTGTTTCACTGTAATAGAAAAAATATTCTGTGATATCTAATCAAATTACTTTTAGCAAAATTTCTGGGCTTTTTGCACTTTTTTCTTTTTCCAAAAAAAAGGCAAGTGAAATGCAGATGGGGGATAGTCATCAATTAAATTTAAAAATCTATTTTTTTGTTTATCTGATGCAAAAGAATTCCCAAATATTAGCTTTGCATTAACATTTGTTCGAGGTAATGAAATTTGTTATTGATTATAGTGTGACCCATTTGTTGATTATTTGTAAGATTTTGGTTAAAGAAGTTCTGATGTCATTCAGACGAATAAGCAAAGCAAAGATACTTGTCTACTAACAAGATAATCATATTATGTGGTTGTTCTAATATCTATTGTTAATAAATGATATGCTTCATGAATTAGGGTTTAAAATTAATAACAGCTTTCCTTTATTTTGATATCTTGGTTTTAATAAAGACTGAAAATGTTAGATTTCGTTGATTATGATTGAAATCAAATGGACGCTTGAAGTGAACATATATTTAGATGAATTATAACATTCATTAGATCTATTCCGTGTGATAACAAATACGCATTGATTTATGATATTAAGGATACTAATCAGTTGCTTATAAAGACATTTCTGAACTCTGAAAATGGATAGGAATGTACTGACTAAGAAATAAAAATTGTGTTCAACTTTATCTGATTTGAAAAGCAACGTAAAAGATACAGTTCCATTTTAAAAAAATTTTGTATGTTAACTTGTTTTAAGTAATAGACTACATGAATTATGATTTGATGTAATGCTTTGTTTATATTGTGTTATGCTTTTATAAACTGACTTTGGGGTTAGTAATAAGTGTCATAATTTATAAAAGGATGTACTTGCCATGAACATTATATTTTATTATTGAGGCCAAACCGAAACACAGAAATTTATCATGAAATGTGAGAATGATTTTTTGTTTAGAACAATGGATACCTGTGATTGAAACCAAAAGTAGGTTGATTTGTAAAAAGAAGTGAAAATTTATCTTTTTGAGTGCTGTCAACTGCCAGTTATCTGACATGCTCAGATATCTTACACACTTACTTGGAAACAAATAAATCTCTATATTTTGTCTTAGATCTCCGAAATTAATATGCTGGGAACAAATGGATATTTTTCACTATAGGCCTACTTACTGTTCACTTTTCCGACACAACTAATTCTTGCTGCGTGTGGAGAAGGGGGGAAAAGATCACACCTTCACACAATTTTTAGTAAGATAAATGTCTGTTTTATGACCCAAAAGCGCAAGTAAAGCAGTCACTGTTAGTACATGGACAAGCATGCTATGCAAAGTCCTTTATGCCTCGACTTGTCACACGTCATCGTGATGAAGACAGATAAAATTGCTTTGTGTAATTTAAGTTATGGTGCGACTGGTTTAAAAGTGTAATGATAGTTTTAATGCTATTAGTATTAACAGGTGATACAATGCGTGGGGTTTTTGAGTGCTTTGAATCAGGGACGAGGGGCTCCATAATCAAATATTCAGTTATTACCCTTTGAAATAGCTACTGAAGTTCTAAATACAATTCATCTATGAAATATTTATATAATTTCAAATCATAATGTGTTTTCAACAATAATGTATAGCTAATCTGCTTAGGGGCAGGCCATGAATCCATTCTTGTACTAAAGCCCCTTAAATAATAAAGATTGAGTTTTCAATATCAATATCAGATGGAAAAAAAAGTTGAGGGTCAAATCCCTTTATCCGACATCTCAGTTGTCAACCATTTATTTTTGGGAATGAGCAGTGTTGGATAACTGGCATTAAACTGTAATGTGACAATGGTAACATTATTTTTATATTCACATGTATAAATATTTTCATTTTGTTATGTAATTGTTGAACACGGAAAACGAAAGTGCCTTTTTCAAACTACTTAAATTCCATATTTGCAAGATACTCAAGTGCTTCAAATTGAGATTTACTTCATGCTTTAAGAACAAGTTTTGCTTTTTATACATCATTGATTTCTTCATTCATTATTCACCCTATGGTTCCCTGTACCTTGCTCAAAAGAAGATATGTATATGTAAGAAAAAATGATGCAAAAGAATTTACAGTTTATATCCATGCCTAACTTCAGTAATATATATACACAGTGCAGGCCCATCTTTTATTCCCTGGCAAGTGATTTGAATAAAGTTCCTATTGGCACCATGCAAGTTAATTTCATTATACTTATACTTGCAACCTGCTGCATTACTACATACTAATAAGTTAGGAAAAGAAGATAAAAACTGAGATCTCTCCAAGGTTGTAAGTATTGTCTTACACTTTTTTCTTTTCATCACATTTAAGATAAACCATGTTTTTTCCATTTTTCACTCTAGGTGGCATTTTCCTACGAGAATTAGCCTTTTCATGATAGCCCTTCTTTATCCAACTCTCTCTGGTGCTATTTGGGAGACTCATTAGTCAAGAGGCAAGATGTCAGCCTCTCTACCCAAAAGTTGTGGATTCAATCAAGCCTCGCCAATGGTTGAAACATTTTCTCAAGTTTTTTTATAGTAAAATCTACCCCTTGATCCAGGTAGGTGGATCAACACCTAATCCCATCGGAGATGGACGATAAAAAAGAGGTCCCGTGTGCAGATCACAACACTCTGTGCACGTTAAAGATCCCTTGGCTGTTTACAGGGCAGTCCGGGTTAAAAAAAAATTAAAATCCTATCAAAAGCCCTGAGATCACCTTCGTTGTGAATGTGGATAAATTTAATTCAAATCAAACTCTGGTGCCATTTTCCCTGTCGACCAGAGTTTTTTTTTTCAATGTCACCACTCACATCTCTTTTTTGGCCTTCCTCATCTATTTGGCATTCTTCCTTCCATTATTATTCAGTCTAGACTGACTTTAACGTCTCTCCAGGGGTTTGAAATGTGATCGTTTTGTTTTCATCATGTTCATAGTATTGACAAGCCACTCAACTGGCCTCTCAAATATCTCTTGAATGCTACTTGCAATGTGTGTCAATGATCAAGCCTGGCTGTTGTTCTCTTCTACTTGTTTATATCTATCTTTTCTATCTTATACTACAAGAATATAAACACATTGTTCTCTCCAAAGTCAAAGATCTTTTGCTACAAACATTCCCTCTTTTATCATTTTCCTTACTTAAAGGGATCAAAATATTACATATACTTAGATAATTTTTTGCAAGTTTTCTCTTTGGAGCCTGCCTAGAGTTATCTGCTTTTTCATTATTTCATAGATTTTCTCTATTTATGCTCAGGTTTAGCTGATATATAGGAATTCACATGTGGGGTGATAAACACAGTTGGGACTGTGTTTGTTGATGCAGTTGGAACAATGTCTCTTTCGTATTTTATTATTTGATTGTAAATATCAAGATTTTTTATACTGGGACTGTGAAGATTGATTTAATGGCAGTCGTTTGGGAGATATTTGTTGTAGACTTGTTTTTTACTGAGCAGTTGTCCTGAAAATGAAAAGAAATATCTTTTGTGATTTAATTATGTGCACATGGGCCTACTCATGCTCACTAGATAAATCTTTGCAAAGCAAATGACAGTTTTTGTAATATTGTTCTTTTTTCCTTTCAAGGATTGAAATTTGAAAGAAATATACAACTACAAGCATGTTACGCCATGGGCGATATCAAGATGGATGTTAAATCGAGTCATTGTTTGATACTGAGGTTAAGCGGGTAGGTGTGATTGGTCCCCAAAGACAGGACAATAATGAAGATTTCCTTTATTAAACTTCTCTTCTGGTAGAAAAATTCCAAACAAAAACAATGTTAAAATCATTTTGCATGCACGTTCTAGATGATTTTAACATTGTTTTTGTATGAGGAATTTAGAACGTATATGCAAAATATGGTTACTCTTAGTGGCCTAGAAAGAAGAATCTCGACCAACTCAGTATCATAAGTATACAAGCATGTTGTTACACTCAAGGTGATACCAAGTAGGATCATTAGATAGGGTAAATTTTTGATTCGCAATGAGCATGTGAAGAGCAATTTAGAAGGCTTTTATTATTGTAGCATTAAATAATAAAATAAAACAAAAAAAACTTTTCAAGGGTGAAATCAGGCTTTGATAATGAAATTATTGGTTCAATCAAGGCAAGCACAAGGTGCACTTTTCTTTTTTTCAAGAGTAAAGCAGGTGCCTGTTAATGGGTTCATAAAGTGTGGCCACTCAGAGATTTTCATGATTACTGATCTCTGCCCACATGAAAGTCTCCTTCTTTCCTGTCATATTTTTGTTTTTATTTCTGGCCTACCCATGTCAATGTCATACCTCTTGTCTTCCAATGAAAACGCAAAACACCCAGTCACTAGATGGGGATGTACTATTTATCTTGGTTTATTTTTCTCTCTCTCTTTTTACACTGCTATCATAATATGCATTTTACATTCATTTATATTGTTTGGGGTTTTTTTCTATGCCCAGTCGATACAGATTTGAATGAATTGGAAAGTGAAAAATGTTATTCTTATTATAAGTATAAGTTGTGTTTTAGGTTATGCTTTCTTTGTTACACATACTTGTTGTATTTCTTTCTTTTTAATGAATGCAACAATTGACTGTACATGTTGTTTGATTTTTGTTGAAAAGTTTCTTTGGGAAATGAATCTTTATCACATACTTAAACTAATGCCAATATGTGATTTCTGCCTTCTTTAATGTTGAATAAAAACTTCACTACCTTACATTCTTTCTTTCATTTTTGTACTCTCCTACATCTTTTTCTCAGTTTCTCTCTTGCTGTCTGTCAGTCCTCTCTGTCTCTGTTTGTCTATTACTCGTTTTCTCTCTCTCTCTCTCTCTCTCTCTCTCTCTCTCTCTCTCTCTCTCTCTCTCTCTCTCTCTCTCTCTCTCTCTCTCTCTCTCTCTCTCTCTCTCTCTCTATCTATCTCTCTCTCTCTCTCTCTCTCTATTTCCACCTCTATTTCCACCCCCCTCTCTCTCTCTCTCTTTCCATCCCCCTTGTTACTCTTTTTTTTTATCAGCTGCATTTTTTTTCGTCTTTGAATCTTTGGGGATTTTTGTCGTCATTTTCTGTCCATTTACAGCAAACTTGAACACTGTAATTATACTAGATCTATATTGAGGGGAAATATTTTTTTATGAATAAATTTTATTGAGGGATTTATTAAACAAACTTGTGTTGTGTGTTTTTCCTTAATGTATTTTCTGAAACACATGATTTCGGGCTCAGCAAGACTGAATTTAATCATGTCCCCGTATTTGTGTCTTGACTTTCTTCACTTAAGACTGCTAATAGCACATTGTCATAAGATAGACGTGGGTTAACAGAAGGGTCCAGATATGGGTTTTGCGTTGACCAGCTGGACCTGCTCATCGCTCTCATAATTTTTATCGATAAATCGATGAATTTCAATGGGTTTTTACATGTCTTAAATGATTATAATGTTTCATTCTTTGGGGATTTTATAAGTAGTGGTGCTACTGCTGTATTTGAACTGAGTTCTGGAATTTGATCAAATTTTCGATCATCAAACAACTTTCTGAATCGTGTTACTTGGCACACTGTTTTTTAGGTCTCCCCTTTTTTTTATGCTTCATTGTTATTATGGCGTGTGTTGGCGACCTCGATTTCCAGGTATGGAGTGAAACAAATAAATATTTCATGCAGTAGTCATCATCAATACACTGAAGCATCATCATACTACATTCGAGTTCGAGCAAACATGGACAAAGAGAGAGAGAGAGAGAGAAACAAAACAATGTCGCAATAATACATGCGCATGTCAACAAATGGCTTTGAACCAAACACAACACGCGATATAAGCACATTGGCCGAAGTCCAAAGCAAATTTAAAAAAAAAAAAGAAGATGCAAATGAAGCTGCCTAAAAACGACCATTCCCAAACAAGGGACAGGCTCAAGCAGGAGGGTGTGAACATAATATGCATTTCTGTTGTGTACACGCCTCTGAAAAAGAAAACAAACAACAGGAGAATCAGCTGACAAGACTGTCTCAAGAGAAGGGGATGGACCACAAAAAAAAGAAGAGTTTCTTGAAAACTCATATCAACTTCCAAAGTTAATGGAATAAAACAAAGTTAATGGAATAAAAGAAGAGTTGACAAACTTTGTTGACAATACACAATCATGTATACATCAAAGTATAGTAGGGAGATGTGAAACTCAGTAAACAGATATATGTATAACAAATAAGATTTAATTAAACCTCCCTGCCTCATTCGACATTACACAAAAAAAGATAGAAGAAATTCAAGAACAAAAGGAGGAGGGGATCACTATCGGTAAGATTTTTTATTTTATTTACCCACATCCACAACTGAGGTGATCTCGGGGTTTTTGGTTGGATTTCTTATTTTGCCCGCACTGCCCTGTAAACAGCCAGGGGATCTTTAACGTGCACAGAGTATTGTGATTTGCACACGGGACCTCCTGTTTATCGTCCGTCTCCGATGGGATTAGGTGTCAATCCACCTACTTGAAGCAGGGGGTAGATTTTACTCGAGAAAAGTGTTCAACCGTTTGCGGGACATGAACCCAGGACCTTTGGGTTGAGAGGCCGGTACCTTGCCTCTGGACTACCAAGTCCCCCTATCGATAAGAAACCATTGTCAAACGACCAAGTGGACAAATCCTATACATGCCATGCAATAATGAAAATGATGAAGAAATAATGTTCTGTGAGATCAGCATGAAAATCAGTGGTCCCCTTACAATACAATTGAAGCAGTATGCAGAAAACTAGATACAAACATCCAAAAAGACAGATGCCAATTAAAAAGAAGTCTCACAAGAAAATAAGAAATCAATCATGTGGATTACGGGTGATTTCAATCTTCCAGACATAAACTGGACATGTAGGGTCAATACAAGGCAACCAATACCCGAGGGAAATATATAATGACACTATAATATATAACATTATATTCATCGAAGCTGTCTGAGACAGTGGTCTCCTACAGGTTATAACGGAAAACACACGAAATGATTCGCTACTGGACTTGTATTTCACCGTCATAGACTGAAATTACTGAAAACGTATCGTTTTATCAACCCTATCAGGCATTGCCGATCATGACACAGTACAAGTCGATAACAGAGTTAAACCTAACAGATAAAGGCCAGTAAAGAGAAAATTATATTTATGAAACGAACAAATGTTCCACAAATGAAAAAGGATGCCAACCAATTTGCGCCATTGTCTAAGGAACTGCATTCAACCGATACAGACGTCTATGAACACTAATTCAAATTCCTACTGATACTTTGTCACATCTCATCGACTAAAATTTTCATGAAGGACAGTGTCCCCCAAGCATATAAACACTTCAAAATACACTAACCTTGGATAAATACGAAAACCAAAAGATTTATTAGAAAAACCCCAATAATGTACCGTATCACGAAGCCAAACAGGCCAGTTTTGACCTCATTACAAAGAAGTTCCTGCATATAATAACTGAATTAAAAAGAGAATGCCGGAAAACGCACAGGAACTTTGTAAAAGAAATGGTACACGATGCTTCCAACAATAACATAAAAAAACCCAACTTTGGTCGTACATCAATGAAATATCAGGAATCCCATCTCTGAGAGATCTAATAACGGAATGCTTCAACCAGATCCCAAAACCAAAGCAAATATTCTTAATCAATGATTTTCGTCAGCACAACACAACAAGGGGTGAATTATGTTGAGTACAATAAAACTCAAGACAAAGTACTTCAAAGGAATTAAATACTAGTGACAACTACTCTGATGTGACCACATTGCTTTATGGTATCAAAGAAGACAAAGTAACAGGAAAATCTGAATAAAGGACTCTAAACAGACGCAATCTTGTTAGACTTCAACAAAGCTTTTGATGAAGCCCGTCACCGAACATAATTAAAGAAATACTGTATAAGAAACGATACCCTAAAATGGATTATTTTTTCTTTCTTTCTTTCTCCTATCCGTTCTTCTTCTGACATCACATTATATGATGCCTTAGTAATTAGTGCTTAGATCTAGATTCTAAATATTTATTGTTTGTTACCTCACGAAATGTTATATCCGAAACGCCACGTGTCTGTTCTGTCTTTATTAGTGGAGTTGTCATTTATTGTGGTTTTTCATAATATTTGACTGCACTTCCCTGTGGCTCCTTTGTATTGACTATTTCCGTGACATCTCGACGGTATCAATGAAGAACATTATACAACTCGTTGCTTTATTGCAACGCCTTGTTTAAAGTTAGCAAATTTATTATTTATCAGTTGAAGAATAAAAGCAGACTATTATCATTTCACTTTTTTGCAAAATGCTATGAAGACAACGTTTTTATTTCGAGCTAAAAATAAAATTAAAATAATATGCATAGTGCGACATGAACTTTTTAAAGAACTGCACAAAATTTTAACTTGATATAATAAAAGAAGATATAACTTGATATAACTACTTAAAATAACAAAGTTATTTGCAAAAAAAGTGGCCCTTTACGAAATGAAATTGACTAGACCTACTGTTAAAATTAATCCTTGATCCACGGTAGTTTATATTATGGTCTTTGAACTAAGTAACGTTATTTTCCGATTTCCATAAAACCATCTTTTGTTCTACTGTTACTCTTATCTTGATTTGTATAGTATTCTAATCGTGCTTGCATTTGGGGATTTGTAATAACATAAGATTCTATTTTCTATTGTATTAACTTTAAAAAAATCAAAAAATCGAGCCTGCCAGGATTCGAACCTGGAATCTTCTGATCCGTAGTCAGACGCGTTATCCGTTGCGCCACAGGCCCTCATATCAACGCTATGTGCTTTTTGGTATATATCTCCAAATTACAACTCTCATCCCTATAATATTAGCAATAACAAATTATTGGGTTAATGTATTTTCTTTTCTGAATGCTACAGAAGCAAGTGTAATGATCTGTGGCCACATTGTATACAAATTTTAGGAGAGCATTCATGGGCAGATGTGTTTCTTTTTTTTACTTCTGTAGGTTAAGCAGGTTGACATTCTTGAAAAGATTTGTTTTCTTAATGATTTCATAAAATTTTGCGCGAAATCCAAGATTTTGAATATACTTCACTACTTTACATAAACTCTTAGAGGTACCAAGTTTCGTTTTCAGCTTCACACTTCATATCGAGCCGTTGATGTCAACAATAAAAAAGTCATCGTGAAATTAATTATAAGTAATGCAAATCGCTGGATGACTTAAGTTGGCCGCACTGCAATTTACTGGACAGACATGTGAAACCTTGAGAAAACAGGGTTGAGGCTAGGATCTAGATCTAGTTGGTCAATAAAAAAAATAAAAATAAATGCCGTCACGGTTTTGTAAACAATTGTACTTAAGTACCCAGTACAGTACTGTAAACGGTAAATGACTAAAAATTGAAATTAGTAGACAGCAGTAGTAAAGGAAGATAAAGATTAGATCTAGTAGTAGTAGTATCATCTAAATCTAGATCTAAATCTTTTCTACCAACCTTACTTATCTAAAGGGGGGCAGAGGGGAAAATTATGGGGAATGGTGGTAAGGGGGAGATGCTGATGGGGGCGGTTCTAGAGATGTGAAGCCAGCCTAGGCTTGGAGCAGTCCACTGACTCAGCCGTCACAACCTCCTGAGGCAACTTGTTCCAATCCGGTATGGTTTTGGATAGAACATCATTTGCCTGTGTGTCGTGCAGGTGGAGATGTCATACTGTTCAGGTCGTTGTTTGTCCTAGAGCTCAACCTGCTGTCAGTAGTGTCAGATGGTTTGGGCAGGTACGGGGGTTAATGGAGATGAGACCGTGATGAAACTTGTAGAACATCTCAATTGTGTTTTCTAATGGCGCTGTTGCAGGAAGGTCAGTTGAGAGAGTCTAGGATGGAGTCTATGTTATGATGTTTGGCGGTGGAGTTTGGAGACTCATCTTGCTGCTCGTCGTTGGATCTTCTCGAGGGCCTCAATCTCGTTTGCAGTGTAGGGATCCCAGACAGGGCTGCATATTGCAGTGTAGGGATCCCAGACAAGGCTGTATATTGCAATGTAGGGGTCCCAGACAGGGCTGCGTATTGCAGTATAGGGATCCCAAACGGGGCTGCGTACTCAAGAAGCAGGTGAACAAGGGCTTTGTTTGTAGACGGTTTCCTTTGTCTTCGTGTTGCCGTTCTTGAGGTTGTGCCGGACAAAGCTTGGGTCTTGTTGGCTTTCTTTGTGATGGAGTCAATGGGAGATTCCCACTGCATGTTGTATTATCCTGGATGTTGACACCTAGGTACTTAGTTGTGCTGACGTTTTCAATGTTTTGTCCATGTAGCTCATACACAGGGTCGATCTTTTTCGCCTCCTAGACTCTCAGCATTCAGCATTTCTGTGGATGGAACCCAATGGACCACTTCTCCTAGGACGGTAGGGGGTGCAGATCTTCTTGCAGCACTTGCTCGTCTTTTTTTCATGATGGTCTTGCTGCAAATGGTATCATTGGCAAATAGTCAGATCTTTGACTTGATGCCATCAGGGAGGTCGTTGATGTATAGAAAAAAGGCTCGGTGCTAGGACTGAGCCTTGAGGGACGCCGGATTCCACAGGTAGGAAGTCGGATCTTGTGCCCTCCATCATCACAGCCTGCTGTCTGTCCACAAGGAAGTCCTTGATCCAGACATGATGCGGCCTCTGATTCCGTAGCAACGTAGTTTGTGGACAAGTAGGATGTGACTAACTTTGTTGAATGCTTTTGAAAAGTCGAGGACGATGGTGTCCTCCTGGTTTCCTTTCTCAATCTCTCTGGTAGCTTCGTCCACTTACCCTAGGAGTTGGGTCTCACATGACCGTCTGCGTCGAAAACTGTGCTGTGCTGCTCTGGACAGAGAATCTTATTGCTCTCAAAATGGGACAAGATGTGGCTAGTAATGATATGTTCCACCAACTTGTTGGGGTTAAGGTTAAGCAGAAGCTTCTTCACTCTATCGGCTATGATATTAATGTCGTCGCATGCTGGATAGTCTGGAAGTTTTTTTTTTTTGTTCAGGGGGACCGCTGTTCAAACTCTTCAGCTGTGGTGGTATCTTTAGGGCTGAATACCGAGTGGAACTGGGTGTTCAAGATCTGTGCCTGCTTCTTGGGGTCGGAGACGAGTTTCCCGGCTTCTTTAAGTGGAGAGACGCTCATTTCTTCTGTTCATTTTCTTTAATGAAGCTCCAGAACTTCTTCTTGGAAGTGGTCTGGCTTTCTCCGTCAAGATCAGGCCCTCTATGTGTCTCTAGTAGGCACAATGTAGACGTTTCTGGATAACGCGTTTGAGCTCCTGGAATTTCTCTCGGAGGGCCACTTCTCCTGTTTTCTTCATACTTCATGCGCTTGTGCATCCTGTATCGTTCTGCATATATGAGTTTTTTGGTCTCATAGTTAACCCAGGGAGGCTTGGTTTGGGTCTGGTTTGCGGGGACGTGGTCTGAGAGGGCCTGGTTCAGGCCATTTGCAGATTTCAGATCATACTTCAGGTCCTGAACATTGCTCTTCTTGTCAAATGTGGTCAATATGTGGTCGCTCGTCTTCTGTGCTGCGTCTTTTACTACTTTGAGTGGCTCCTTACATTCCTCAGTGTAGATGGGAATGAATCGCTGGGGTTGGCATTTCTTTGGGAGATGGATTTGCAACCTCATATACACATTGTCATGGTCAGCAATACCAGGGTGTGTTTCTGTTCTTGGAACAAGGTTGGGGTGGCTTGTGAGCAACAAGTCCAAGGTATTTATTCCTCTTGTTGACTCCATTACCATCTGCTCCCAGCCTACGTCATCGATAGCGTCCATAAACTGTCGGTGGATTTCTGGTTTGAAACATCCTTTCAGCAGGCTAAAATCGCCACCGGCAATAATCAAGGCATTCTTGAACGAATAGGAAGCAAGGCGGGCAGATTTCACATGCATTCATACTCTCAGTGTAGGGGGTGATAGAAGCAGTAGACTAGCAATGTGCGCCGTCCTTTCATCTTGATCTTCACCCAAAGGTTACTAAATTGTTCAATAAACTGCAGTGTTGCTGTTACGTTTTATATCTCATGTTCGTAAAATTATAATTATAGATTAGAATTAGTAAGATCTAATCTACATTATATTATCTATTTAGATCTATAGATCTAAGGTATATTTCTGGTATATTTCTAGATTAGATCTAGATTCTATACTTTGAATTTATGAGATCAAGAATCAATGCTTGTTTTGTTTTTGTCTCAATCTTGAAGTTTCTTTTATGCCACTTTATTTATGGCTGTGGTGTCCCAAGTTTCCTTTTTCTGACACAATAATTTCAACAGTACAGGGCTGGCCCAGTCTTATCCAATATCAGTGCAGCTACATTAACTATATACCAACAGCAATACGATCACCCATAGAAGACAAGTAGGATCACAACAGATTCTTGTTAGTTATTTTATGGGACAAAAACAGTTATTTTCATTTGAAATTGAAATCAAAACTTTTTGTTGCTCAATAAAGAAAATTTGGCACCCCTTAACCTCAACCAAGAGGGTGATAAAAGGGAATAAAACTGCAGTAGGCCGATCACTTTTAACTAGTGAATAATAATATTATTATTATTATTATTATTATTATTATTATCATTAGTTTTAGTAATTTTATTATTATTATTATTTATTGTTACTCATATTTAATATGAGGCTTGCTCTGTTAATGGAAATTGCACGATGGGTTATTGCACCATTCACCACCTCTTGGCGTCATTAGATCCGTTTAACATTGTCTCTTAGTTATAGTTTCTATGTTCTGTTTTGCTGAAGAAGAAATTTCTTTGTTCTGTCCCATTTTCTTTCTATTAGTATTAAATTAGGCCTTTCATATATATATCTGCATTCCTCTTAACCAAGAGAGTGCCTGCCCTGTATTTTGGACGTGTTACTGTTGGCCTGGATAACGTGCTGGCCCTAAATTTAGGGCCTTCCTTGTTGACCCAGGAAGAGCGCCAGCCCTATATTTAGGACAGGACACCTTCATTAATAAAAATTGTTGAATAATGAACTAAATAAAAGAGGAATGCAAAGAAAACAAAAACAGTGCTAGTAACTAGGGAAGCTAAAACACAAAATCTTAAATTAGACAGGGAGAATTTAGAATAAGTTCAAAATTACAATTACCTAGGAGTCATGATTAAGTCAGAGGGAAAACTGAGAGAAGAAATCAGCTAGAGAATCAAAAGGCAATGACAATATATTTAACCATCTAGGAAAGGCATTTGTAGGTAAACAAGAATTGTCAACAAAAACCAAATTGGCCGTGTGCAATTGAGTTTATTGTCCTACTCTCCTCTATGGCAGTGAAACCTGTACCTTAGACAGTAGGGAACACAGTAGAATACAGGCAGCTGAAATGAAGTATCTCAGAAGAGTAGAAGTAGGCCTACTAGTAGTAGTAGGGAAAACTTAAAGAGACAAAGTCAGAGATACAAAAATAAGAAAATTAAACAAAAGCAGATAGCACTAAAACCATGATAGAAATAAATCAACTCAGATAATTTGGGCATGTAAGTAGAATGAATGAAAAGAGAATAATTAAATAAGGATATAATATTATGCTAAAAGCCCAGGTAAAACTAGTAAAAAGATCAAAAGAAAGAACTTGAAGAAAGTGGGAAGAAGATATAGAAGAGGCACTAATGCAAAGAAATTTAACCTTCACAGAAGGAAACAAAATATCAAGACAGAATGGCCTGGAGAAAGATCATTTTCGGTATCTAAAGCCATACACCGGAAGGTTGAATGGGAACTCATAAATAAATAAAAATAAAGAAATTTTGATGACAGCATACTAAGCAATATCAAACCGAGATGTAGTTAGATGTCAAAAAAATAAAAATAAATGCGACAAAGTGTGCCCGTCTTCTGCTTTCACGCTGATGATAGACACAAAGATACGACAGGACTGAATTTCATCGTCAGCACCTCGCTTCAGATCTAACCGCTACCGAAGACTTTGCTGGTTGGCTTGAAGTTTTTGATGTTTATCTTGCAGTGATTGATGCATTGTTATTGTTGTATAGAAGAGTAAATTTTCTTATAACATCACACTAAAATATTCTCTGATCACATTTTATGTATCCTATGTGTAGGCCTATTCTTGTGCCTTATACACATGTATTAATGTAATGCGAGTACATATATTATATCATATCGTACATAATATTATAAACGTTGTATATAACATGCATTATGTAATTTCAACTGTCTAGCATGATATTTTATGATATGATGTACCCATTAAAAATGGCTTCATGTCCCTTTTATTGCAGGTCATGCAGAAGTGTATCCCATCTTACATGACTCACAATTATGGCAAGTAACGTAGATGAGATCGAGGGTGTCACGATTGTGTTGGAATCATCAGATGATGATGATGAAGACATAGAGATTGCCAGGACTCAAAATAATTCCTCCATCAGAACCCATATTGAAGAAGCAAAAAGGCTTCTGGCTCAAGCAGAAACACGATCTCGTCCCAGTTCAGGTCAAACTGAGGTTTTAGGACTTCAGCGATATGGACTTTCATCCCAAGTGACAGCGAATGATCTTCTTGAAATGTAGAATTTGCAGGAATTTCAGATGTGTTGTCTTGTTTACAGACCCGATTGAGTGCTGAACGGATTTTCAATATAGGACTCCCAGAGTCAGCAGAGGAGAGACATTTTTGATGACCTTTTAATGAGGTATTCAGCCGACTTACTGAGTGGATCTGGTTATCATCAAAGTGACAACGGTAGAGGTCTCAGTGGTGCTAACGTCCATACCAACAGGGAAGTTGAAGAGGAGAATGATAACAACTCCTTACATAGACTCCCATCAAGAATGGGTTCTACCTCTGCCACAAATGATAGGACTCGGGGGACATGTTTCAAGTATCAGTGTCAGATTATCTCAAAATGATCCATTTAATGCAGTACTAGATACTGTTAGCTCAGAAATACCTGGCAGGAATAACTCTCCCACGAAGTCAACATCACTCCACCATTGCCATCCACTTCAGCTTCATCAAGTTCATCTTCCCCTCACACATCCCCTTCAAATTCATCTCCCAAGGAGATAATGGACAGCCTTATTAAACTTAAAGAATATTTAAATTCAAACGTTCAAGAAAATAGCAGTGTACATAAATATGTGGCAGAGATAAGCAAAATATTCCAGGAGCTCAACCGCTTTCGTTCCGGTCTTCAGCTGATGAGAATTCCGATTCTACACCTTCGAAGGTATGGTGTCAGTAATTAAAAATGAAAATCAAAGGGATGTTAACTCCACAAAGAAAGACAATGTCAACATGTATTGTTTCAGGCATGGAATATATACAAGCTTTCGTCAGACAAACAAACAAAGAAGACTCACACACATGAAATAGCATTCAAAATATAGTGAGAAATGGATAAAGGAAGGAGGAAGACAGAAAGGGAGAAAGAATGGAGAGAAATGTTACTACATGTTATTATTCTCTTTTCCTTTAAAAGTGGAGTTTACAACCCTTTGTTATTCTTTCTCTCATTGTAGTATTTTGTGTGTCTTACGGTTGCATTAGCATAGCTGCCAACGGGTATGTAAAAAGGTATTAAATATAAAAAAGTATGATTTTTTTAAAAATTGAGTCTCAATAAGTCTGTATTTACCCTGAAAAATATGTATATTTAGTATTTAGGGTTAACTGTATTTTGTTTTTAAAGAAACCCCAAGTCAATGGCAGAGACTCAGATTCAGATTGATTGAGGTGAAAGTCTGGAGACTCCATTCTCAGTTTGCAAAATTGCCTTTGCATTTTGCCAGAAAAGCCAGTGATACTGACAGGCAGGCTTTGTTATTTACCTCAGATGTCGCTAATTCAAGTTAAATTATCGTACAAGTTAAGAGTTAGTTTGCATCGTCAGAATCTGTTTTTTTTTTTGTATTTGAAAAGGTTGGCAGCTATGTATTACTATTAGCTAGCCATCTAACTGTTTTGCAATTAAACTTGTTTATGTACAAACATGAATGTGTGGAAGTTGTGGAGTGATAAAGTAAAAGAAACAAAGTTCCAGTAAGGCTGTTTTGACCCATAGTGGAGTAGATAAAGTAAAAGAAACAAAGTTCCAGTAAGGCTGTTTTGACCCATAGTGGAGTAGATAAAGTAAAAGAAACAAAATTCAGTAAGGCTGTTATGACCCATAGTGGAGTAGATAAAGTAAAAGAAACAAAATTCCAGTAAGGCTGTTATGACCCATAGTGGAGTAGATAAAGTAAAAGAAACAAAATTCCAGTAAGGCTGTTTTGACCCATAGTGGAGTAGATAAAGTAAAAGAAACAAAGTTCCAGTAAGGCTGTTTTGACCCATAGTGGAGTAGATAAAGTAAAAGAAACAAAATTCCAGTAAGGCTGTTTTGACCCATAGTGGAGTAGATAAAAATGAAAGAAACAAAATTCCAGTAAGGCTGTTATGACCCATAGTGGAGTAGATAAAGTAAAAAAAAGAAACAAAATTCCACTAAGGCTGTTATGACCCATAGTGGAGTAGATAAAGTAAAAGAAACAAAATTCCAGTAAGGCTGTTTTGACCCATAGTGGAGTAGATAAAGTAAAAGAAACAAAGTTCCAGTAAGGCTGTTTTGACCCATAGTGGAGTAGATCATTATAATTCTTATAAAAAGTGGTGCACTTGACAATAGAACTTGCTGTAGGGGGGATAAAAGTTTTCTGGTTCGATCTGGAAGACCTCAATAAAAGCCGTAACTCTTGATATCATGTTTCATTCCTCACATTTGTGGGCAGTTAGCAGGTGCGCCTGGTAGGTTCTACTTCATTCCTTTCCCTCTAATTTTACGTATCATTCATCTTGCTGTTTCCTCTTAATTTTCCCTGAGATCACTAAGATAGAGGGGTAAAATAAATTCAAAGGAGAGAAGAATTCTTGTAAAAGGAAATTATCATGAACTCTCTGGATAAGACCAGCTCAGTTCTTGTTTGGGCAAATTTAAAGAGGGGAAGGCAATGATAGTTTGTGGAATTATTTTAATAGTATGTTTTTTGTTTGTCTTTAGTGACAAATGGAAAAATAAAGATTTCTATGCTATCTCTCTCCCTTTCTCTGTTTCTCACTCTATCACCCCCGAGCAGTTTGCAACCACTGCCTGGAGGTCCTGTTTCTATCCTTTCGTTTCTTTACAAACATGTCTTTCATTTTGCTGTTTTAATTCAGATGAAATTAAACCAAAGTCCATCATCCTTTGGTTTGGTTAACCTTGTTTTCTAGTAGAGTAGTTGAGATCTTTTTGTTTGAGCCTGACAGATGTCTAGTTCTGTCAAAATTTTCTTTTCATTCCTTTTGTCTCTTGCTTTCTGCACTACATGCCGTCTACCTCATGGTTTGCATTTGAACAACACTGATACATTATATATGATAACCTCTCTTCCACAATTTTGTCCCTTCTCATGACTCATAGTATGTGTATATTATTTTAAAAAAAAACCCCAACCACATAAACTAAATAATTGTTGTTATTGTTATTATAATTAATATAATTTAGTGTGCAATAAAATTCTTGATATTAATCTATTTCAGTCTCAGAGGAAAAGACAGCGAGAAGAGGAAACTCCTCCCAGTAGTTCCAAGAAGGCAAAGTCCAGTGAAAGTGATGATGAAGGAGAGGTGACCGTCTGACATATTTTATGATCATTTTTATACCCCATGACTTGAGCCAGGTTGGACCCAAAGTATAAATACCACTAACCTAAAGTGAATCACAAAATGCCTAATATTGGGATACTGTCAGCTAAACAGATGCTTTTCTTGTTGCTGAAATACTCTTACTCCATCAGCCTGTAATGAGCAGATAATATAATTTGACATGACCGCTTGCATCTGTTCCTGTGGCACTTGCGAAGGGTCAAATAAAACAAGAAACACACCCTACCCAAGGCGCTGGTAGCTCACTCAGTAGAGCCTCGGACTTCCACTCAGGAGACCCGAATTTGGTTGCCACTCCATACACATTTTTCATGGCCCTCCTGTCGACCCAGCACCACATTGGTAGTTAGCTTTATTCAGACCTGGTGACAATTTCAATTCAATTTGAACTTTGTTTGGTCCGTTTTCGGAAATTTGCCTTGGTTTACAATCGCTTCAAATATATAATAAAACAGTATATAAGATATAATATAAGTATATAAAACACAAGGTCAAAACAATATTATACATCATACAAAAGATATCGTCTTAAAATTGTAAACAGGTCATAATAATAATGATACTAATAAGATCAACTATATAGTGCTTTCCATGCAAAAAGGTTTCAAAGCGCTTCATTTCTTCCTTTCTCATGACTCATAGTATGTGTACATTTAAAAAAACCCAAGCCAATTAAACTAAAGTATCTATGCCTGTTTTTATTATAATTGATAAGAAGCAGACACACTCACAGGCACACATACAAACACACACAAAGTGACACATTGTCATGATCATCATTTTAAGTATTTCACGACAGTGATTAAGTTAAACAGCATAAAAAATGTAACAACTTTAAATCGGGCTTATTCCTTAAAACCTTAGCAAAGAGACAGGATTTTCATGAAAAGAGGAACAGGTTTAAAGTGGAAGTTTATATGTTTGGGCAACTTAAGCTGTTTTATACAGGAATTTAACTGCCAAGGGAAGAAAACATTTTTTGTGTTGATGTTGAAAGCAATGGTAAACTGACACACATATGCTGTATGCTAAAAATGAGAATGGGACTTTAATTTAACATACTCCCAAAATAATATTTTATGTGATATGATCTGATATTTGATTGTGTTAATATTTTGTATTTTTGATTTCCCCCTAGACATGCTCCATCTGCTTTGAAACCTGGTCATCAGGGGAGATCACCGGATATGCTGTCTGAAATGTGGCCATCTTTTTGGCATGAGGTTAGTATTAGTAAGCACAGACCTGCCTAGTTTTACGAATTTCCATTAACTGTTACAAAAATTGGTCTGACTAAAAAATTGATGCTAATTACGGGACTACAAAACCGCAAGACAAATTACAAATGTTTGAGTACAAACTTAAGAGGAAAAAAAAAGAATATTTTCTGTTTTTTTTTAGCTGTAATTTAAAACTATCGGTTCCATACGTTAGGTTTAAAAGCATAGTACAATGATGGTGATTCTACGTCCCCGCTATGTACACTGTCTTCTTGGCATAACAATACAATATAACAGCTTCCGCCCCCATCGCGTCCCGTACTCCAGCGAAGCAATTATTGAGGAAGACAACCTGGCAGTTTGCGGGCATTACTGTTAGGTCCTGCTTCTTTCTTTTCCTTCTTTCACTTATATTTCATCTTGCCGTTTCCTCTTAATTCACCCTGAGATCACCATAATGGTGGACAGGGTAAGTTTCAAAGAGTCCTCCATATGGGCAAATCAGTCCATACTGATCGCATCCTCACTCGTTATATAAACCGTGAAGTTTATTGGTTTTAGCAGAGTGTCACGCACAATAAATCCATAATGCATAAAAAATCACAGAATAAAAATAAAAAAAGGACAAAAAGAGTAAGGCACCGGTAAAACACAAAATGCGGCAACCCTTTCATATCAAAATCTTCTTCCGATAAAATGCTCCAACGTACAGAAAGGCTGTAGGTGTGGCTTGTCACAAAATGAAAGATTTACCTGTCGGGATGGCCTTGCGTAAAAAAAGCTACTCTTGATGAGCCTTTAGTTAGGGCAAGAGCGATTTAGTGACAGTGCAAGAATTACTTTTTTATCTTTCATTTTATGCTTTTCGTCAGCTGCATCACCAAGTGGATTGAGCAAGCTAGATGTTGTCCTCATTGCAAGGTCCCTGCTAAAAAGACAGAGATTAGAAGCATTTTTCTCGTAGACTAACGGTGAGTAGTAAGTGTTTATCATTTATTCAGATATTTTTTTTATGTCATCATTTACACTGATGATACACAGATTTATCTTCCAGTCTTGTCTGAATCACTGCATTCAGTCATGAGTTCGATTGAGTCATGCGTCATTCAAGTAAAATCATGGATGAACCTAAACAAATTGAAACTGAACGAGGATAAAACCAAATTCATTGCTTCTGAAAAGAGAATCGGAAAATCAATCGTCGAGTCTATTGCCATTCTGGACTGTACAATCAATCGCTCAATATGTGTACACAATCTTGGCCTTTATCTTGACAAATCGCTAACTTTGGAAGAACATGTGAACACTACTGAAAATGACTAATTACCATCTGAAAAACGTGTACAAAATCAGAGATCTGCTTGACACAGATTCAATAAGAACCATTATGCATGCCTTCATCACAAGTAGACTGGATTACTGTAACCCTACTCTCTATGGTCTGCCAGCAAAGACTCTAATAAAATTGAAGGTGATTCAAAAACAAAGCTGCCAGGGTCATTACAAAGACAAATTTACATGAGAGCATCAGCCCTGTCCTGCACTCTTTGCACTGGCTGCCCATTGAGAAAAGAATATCTTTCAAAGTTCTTTGTCACACCTACAAATGCATAAATGGACATGCTCCTAAATATCCTGATGCTCTGAATGATATCAACATTCTGGTTAGAAGCCTAAGGTCCTCCAACGTAATCAATCTCAGAAACAGGCGGTCAGAAATTTACTTTCATAGACCAATCTTTCTCTAACGCCACACCCACTGTCTTGAACTCATTGTCTACAAAAAACCAGAATCTACTTACTACACAGCTTTCAAATCAAATATTAAAAACAAAACTTTTCCGGCTAGCGTATTATTAACGCTCATCGTTCATATGCAATTATATGATTTCTGTGAAGCGCCTTAGAGCATGCCAATTGGATAAAGTGCGTTATGCAGCTGACTTATTACGTATTACTTATAAATCATTTCATCTACTCAATAAAAAAATTCTGTAAATGCTATCATAGAAAAGTTTTCTCAAAAAGAGTAAAACCTACCCCTCTGGTCCTGGTGGATCGATACCTAGTCTCATCGAAGATGGACGATAATAGGGACGTCCGTGTGCAGATCACAACACTCTAAACAGGTCAAAATCCCTGGCTGTTTATAGGAAAGTGTAGGCAAAAAAATCCTACCTTAGTGGATGTGGGTTAAATCAAATCAAATCAGACTGTCCATTCTGGTAAATATCATAGATTTGAGTGCCTAAAAATTATTAAAATGGCTGAGATATTTTCCAGCACAGGTTTTTTTGTTTTGTTTTGTTTTAACTCGCATTTATGTTTTTGATTTTTAGTCCGTGAGTTGACATACCTTTGAAGTTATTGTGGTCAAATTTGTGTGCAATGAACGTCTTTTCTCCACAGTCTATTATGATGTTCAAGTAAGGAATTTCTGACATAGTGTATTCTCTTTTAAGATGTTATCCCGTCTGATTTCTTGCGTGGCAAATCTGAAAATAAAGTTTTAACCCAAGAAAAATGCCAGCCCTAAATAAAGGGCGTGTTGCTGTCTGCCTGGGAAGCGCGCAGGCCCTATATGTAGGGCCGCCGTCATTGACACGGAAGCACACAGGCCCTATATTTAGGGCGAGACACCTAGGCTTCTTGAATGGAAATTTCCACTTTCCTTACATGGTTTATGACGTAGTTTGACCTTTGAGTTCATAGATAAATAACAGCCAATGAGATTACAATTTATTTTAAGCTCATGGCTTACCCGATAGCCTCGTTATCATTCCTCAAAGTGACGCTTTCCCATTCAACACACTTCGTGCAAGCCAAAGTTGATTACACGGCTATCGCTGCTAATGTTTAGTCCTTAGTTTAAGTTTCTCTTGTTGCAATAACATCTCAATATGAATTCCATATTCTTTCAACTTATAGATAATGCATGTTTTATAGGTCTTTTATCATCTGTAAACGTGAACTCATTGTTCAAACTAAGTCTAAATCCTAGCTTCGCCCGTTACACACACTCGTTTTTCCATGCAACCCCTCACTGTAAGAAGATCACTTCCAGTAACACCACAAGCTCTACTCTGGTTAAGGCTTCTGCTCATGTAGGATCAGTTAGAAAATGGAAGTCTGTTTTCAGAAATCAAATTTTCTGATATTTAGATTTAGATCTTGATTTATATAAAACATGTGTATCAAATACACTTCGATACTTTTAAAAGAATCTAAAGACCAACCTTTGTGTGTGGTAAAACTGTCATAATATTAGTCATGTCATAGCATATTTTTAAAAATGATAAGTTACTGATGTTATAAAATTTTCATAATATGTTTCTCCATGTTTTTTATGTCATCAACAATGTATCAATTATTGTAAGGCACCAGAGCTTTTTTCTTTATATATGGGAAGTGGCGCAATAAATTACATTCACTATTATTATTATTACTATTATTATTATTACTATTATTTTTATGATTATTATTATTATTATTATTATTATTATTATTATTATTATTATTATTATTATTGTTATTATTGTTATTATTGTTATTAATATTATTATTAATATTATTATTATTATTATTATTATTATTATTATTATTATTATTATTATTATTATTATTATTATTATTATTATTATCAAATCAACCTAATTGTCACATTATGGTAACATACTGTTTTTAAAATTATCAAGGTTGAAGACACATCTCAGCGAGACAGAGCCATGAAAATGTTGGAGGAAGAAAGACAAGCAAGCGTAGTCTAGAACACAAGGAGGCGCTTGCTCGAAAGAATGTGGATGATCTTATGTCCACCAACCGAACTCTGAAAGTACGACTGGCTCACTTAGAATCCGAATTGTCATCAGGTGGCAGGTAAAAAGTTTGGAAATTGTCTACTGGATTGCATTTGTTCTATAACCATTATTTTAATGTCAGAATTACGGTAATCATGATGTTATCTGTTGTGTCTTCTGACAAAGTCAGCATTATATCAACATTATTACACTGTATATACATTGTCATACATTGTCAACTTCATGTAATCTCCTTTATAGTTTAACATACAGTGATTAAATTTCACATTGAAGACACTGTTGTGTAAGCATTACACATTGCATAGATTACACGACATAATGCAATGTCTGTAGATATGTGATATCTAGCGGCAGCATTTGAAAATAAAAGTGAAAATTTACTTTTAGAAAAACAAGTCACTTAACTATGAATGTTCCTTTCAATCATGCTGGGATTTATTGGGCTTTACATTCTTACACAGAACCAGGGGTATTTAGGTGCTTACTTATTTAAACACGAAAAAAATCCTTTGAAACAGAAATAAAATATAGGGAACTGTATTGGCTAGTCTGTCTGAAAAGAACTATATATGGTAGTCTCATTGTTCTGAAAATGTTAGCTGGTGAAGATATATAAGTTTCTGTTGTTGAATTGCGTACATAGCAACTGTTGCCTTTGTTTTACACAGGTCTGCCGAGGCAAGTGGTGCCAGTTCTAGCATGGCGACATCCGGGGACAACTGTTGATATTGTTCCTCACAATAGCAGTCAACCAGTTGCAAACAAGAAGTACCAACCTCTTTCACGTGTTAATATTTCGCAGGTATATGTAGTCATCAATGTAATATTTGTTATTATCATCCTGTTGTATACCAAAATCTAACCTTGTGAAGGGTTGTTATTTATGACAAAATATTTACAAGCCAAACAAAATTCTTGATGGATCTTGATGCTGTTTGTTTTTTGCAGATAGCCAGGTTTTTTGTTGTTATTTATTTGTTTTGTTTTTGTTTAAAGAAAGGAGAATTGCTTGCCTGAATAGCGATTGGCTACGCTCATTTTTGCTTTTCCCCGACTCCTAACTTCAAACAGACAGTGTCACTCAAAAGAATTCTGCTCCATTCTCTAAGCATCCATTTCAAGTGTTGATTAGCCCATGTGAGATAAGACCGATCGTTCTTATCACAGACCTGTGACAGAATAATCCATTTTCATTTAGCCAGCTTTCTCCTTGTTGTTTTAGAACTGAGTTCAATACGTAATGCAAAAGGTTTCAAAGTGGCTGCAACAAACCAGTCTTCTTTGTGGTTTTACATACTAGCTACGTCTTCTGCCTCTGTCGTTTTTATGTGGTCTACCCTTCTATTCTTGATCTTTAACAGTACCATGCAGAATATATTTTTTGTGACATTGTAGACATTATTTCTTGTCACACCAAACATTTTTGCGGTTTCTTAAACTGAAGATCCAGCTTCAACATGACCCACCAGCCTGGCTCTTTCTTCTAATGATCAATGAGGCATTGTCATTGAAACAAAATTCAGCTGGCATAAATATCAATAAACTGTTAATGTACAAATTGATATCAAAATGGTGCTCAAATATGCAGATTAGTGCGTTTAACAGTTGTTCCATTATTCTTAAGTTCATTGCATCAGTAAACTCAACATGATAAATTGTAGATCTCTTTGGCTAAATCCATTTTTTGACAAATTTTAGGAAAACGCTCAGGATTAAGTCAATTATCAATGTTCATTACTGAAATTAACATCATTCTTTTGTAGTCAAAAATAGGTCTTATCATTGATTCTGGAGTTATAGTTGATTAAAGGATTGTGTAGTTTTTGTTTTTGTTTTCTGTGCATCACTCAGGCTGAAATGGTGTGATTTATACATTTCAGGAAGGCAGTTGCCGTGTGTTTGAATATAACAGTGACCTGGGTATGATCATCGTGTCTGCGAAATCAAGCAATCCCTTGTTTAGAGGTTTTGGAATCAAGGTTTGTTGTTTTCTCTTGTCATTAATGTATTAGTGTTTTAATGTTCTAAGTTCTTTCTCATAGGAAGGAAGGTATTTTTATTATTGCGTTGTGTGTGTGTGTGTGTGTGTGTGCAGTGTATGTAAAGAAGGAAATAGTTATTGGTTCACTCTAACCAGCCTACACTCACAGCACTCACACACTATACAGTCTATAGCTGGCCGAAATGGGCAGAGACATCTCAATAATCAACTAGCGCTCTTCAGCCAATCACCGACGCCAAGATGACTGTGATTCTAATACAACGATAAATTTGTTAGATTTGAATAATGTTTAAAATTTCACTGAATTAGGTTTATTGGTCTTCTGTGTGCCTGTTGTACTAAAACATTGAAAGTTATCTTTGATTCATCAAAAATGATTGAAAATTATAGTTTTTATGCAGGAAAGTAACTTTGAGACACATTTTCCCAAGGATTTGTAAATGGTTTGTATTTTTTTTATTTACCGTCCAAATATCCTTATTTTGGGATCAGTTTGAATGTTGAAATCAGGCGATTAAAAAAACCCCCCCCACCTTTAATAATGAAGTGCAAAACGTGGGGCATTTGTGAAATAAAAAATGTAATCAGTAAATTGTCAGTCAGCCTACAAAACCCCCACAAACAATTGCCATAGACCTGTTGGCGTGTTTGATTTTCTAGATTACCCGAGATGAGAGCACGACTCGGGCAGTTTGATCAATCACAAGCCTGTATTTGGAGCCCTCGAAGACGCATTACGTCCTTCAAACGCTAGTGCAAAATTTACACCTTTTTGGGTACTAAATACAGAAACATGAAATTCAGTGCATCAAGTCTTAAGTAGAAATGAACTTTATATTTGAACAGAATGATTCCAGTCTAAATCCCATCAATAGTGGATGAGAAATAAGTACTGTGATATAACAATTTTCGACGGTCAGAGTGAAATGCATTGATGTTACGAACTTCAAAAAGAAAGATGTTATTAAGTATATAAGAATTAGGTCGAGCCAAATTTGCTTATGAATAAAAAAGTTGCCATCGAAAGGGTTAAAATATCAGATATTTTATTTGTCCAGTTTTAACAATTTAGTTTTTAATCTTTGTCTACAATGTGGTTTTTTTGCAGGTTGAGAATTAAATGTTTGTATCATCTTATCCTAGGTTTGCCATAATGAATGTTGATTATAACAGTAGAATCGTTTATTTCCCTTGTGCTTCTTGCCCAGCTGGTTGTGGGTGCTACTGGTAGGTCCTATTTCTTTCCTTTCACTTGTCTATTATCTTGCTGTTTCCTCTCAATTTATCCTGGGATCATGGTATATGATGGATGAGGTAAATTTCAATAAAACAAAATTTTCTTTTTTTTTCAGTATTTATCTTATTCATGTAATGTAAGATTGAAAATTTTAGCATTGCTTTTGCGCTTTGACTATGCACCGAAAAGTTTCATATTATATGACTCTTAATTGGATAACTTTTTTTCTGACAGTCGCTGTCAAGAGACTTTCGCATAATGTCGTACCAACCTCTTCATTCGGCTGCCATTCGTGACATGAGTTTTCGTCCTGCCACGTTTGGACGGAACTCTCTTGTCTTGCGGAATGGACAGGGTCATTCAGCTGACCAGTGTGACCAGCAAATGTGTTATTCAAAAGTAAGTGCAAAAATCAGAGGTCTAGGAAGTGTCAGATAAATCACGGCAATTGTGAAAGAATGCATCCTGGTGTGTAAAATTATTGAATTTTGTGCTGTATTTTTAACAATTTCACGGAATTGTTAGATTTCTTTGTGCTTGAATGCCGTCATACTTCATCTTTTGGTTATGAAGAAAATTCTCATATTGTCAATTATCAAAAGCATTATAAGTGTGCTTTATCTCATTCAGCCCTGGCTGTTCATTCCTGGCGAAAGGTGCTGATACTGAGGACTGACCCGATTAAAAAAAAATAAATTGCATTAAAAAACTAATAGCTCAATCACTTTCTTACTTCAGACAAACATAGATAAACATTTTATAAGGACAGTTTCATTCATTTCTGTTTAAATACTGAAACTTGTTATTGAATTTTGTCATAAAACACAATACAAAAGTAAATTCTTTTGCACACGAACATTTGATCTAGATTCTAGATTGAGTGATGGAAGTTTAGAAACTCTCAAAAGTCATTCTAAATCTATATTGATTATTTTATGTGACTTTTATAATGCATCTGGGACATCTGATTGATCATTGATGTTAGAGTCAATGCTTATAACTTGCTCCAGTGCTTTTCACAAACTGACCGACTGACTGATGTGTGAACTGAAACGTAGTAGCATTTACACACTTCATTCTCTCAAGTTGTGTGCTCAAACTATGTATAGAAGCATTACAAATTCATCCTATTATTAGTGTTAATTCCTTGGGATAAACCAGGGAAAGTGACTTCTGTAAGAAGTGGTGAACACGTCTGTAAGAAGTGGGTGAACACGTCTGTAAAAAGTGGGTGAACACGTCTGTAGAAGTGGTGAACACGTCTGTAAGAAGTGGGTGAACACGTCTGTAAGAAGTGGGTGAACACGTCTGTAAGAAGTGGGTGAACACGTCTGTAAGAAGTGGGTGAACACGTCTGTAAGAAGTGGATAAACACGTCTGTAAGAAGTGGATGAACACGTCTGTAAGAAGTGGATGAACACGTCTGTAAGAAGTGGATGAACACGTCTGTAAGAAGTGGATGAACATGTCTGTAAGAAGTGGGTGAACACGTCTGTAAGAAGTGGGTGAACACGTCTGTAAGAAGTGGATGAACACGTCTGTAAGAAGTGGGTGAACACGTCTGTAAGAAGTGGATGAACACGTCTGTAAGAAGTGGATGAACACGTCTGTAAGAAGTGGGTGAACACGTCTGTAAAAAGTAGGTGAACACGTCTGTAAAAGTGGGTGAACACGTCTGTAAGAAGTGGATGAACACGTCTGTAAGAAGTGGATGAACACGTCTGTATTACTTTATAATAGTATTCATGGTAGGTCAAGAAACCGAGTATACGCAGCGCCAGGCCTGATAAGAATAAAAAAGTGGAAATTTGTAGACACTTTTTTCCTGGTATGTATTTTTGGGGATTCTCCAGTCATGTAAATAATTTTCACTTGAACTGAAAACGAAAAGATTAATTTGTACTTCCACCAATCAAATACCGCCAATCAAGTACAGTATGTTTAAGAAATCCGAACCTATTTAAATATAAATAGTTTCTCAACAATGTGGCCACTAACCATAACATTTTAACACCATAAGCTACAGTCCTATATACTTTGATAAATATAAGTTTTGTTCGATATAATTCCCGGAACAAGGTAAGTCACGCAATAAGTAAAAAATGTACATTTGTAATTTTTCTAGAAAAAAAAATGGAAACTTCATAAATGTGTGTTTGATGAAAGCATCCAAAAATGATCAAAATGGTTTTAAAACCCAAACATTTTTCAATATGTAACAAGTCAATTAAAAATGATTTACCTACTAATGGACTAATGGATTAAAAAAACTTGCTCCAAATGAAGTCTTTTCTGCTCTTTGCAGAGTTCACTCGTTCACACAGTTTTCGATTGTGTGCACGCACATCTCAGGTACCACTGTCTTACTTCTTGTTTTAGCTCAAGTACCTTCTCTGGAGGATTTTCATACACATTAAAAAAAAAAAATAGCCCCATAGGAAGAAATCCAAGGATAAAGATCTTGTGAATGAGAATCCCAGCTGTTCACTGACAGTCAACAACTGGGATCCTCGTACACTGTCCGTTGCAGGATTAGTCAATCATCGAAGATGTCATTGAGGAGGGCAAGCGTCGCAGTTGCTTTATGTGGTGTAGCCCCATCTTGATTTTTCCATCACAAACTCAATGTTTGAATATTCTCGTTGGTGAGATTTAGAATCAGTTTCATCGTTTTTGGATGGTTTCATCAAATGACTTGTTGTTGTTTCAATTTTTTTTACATATATGCAGACAGTTAATTTTTGTAACCTTTTTTAATAATTTCATGACTTTTATTGTTCAGGGAATTATATCAAACAACTTATAATTACCAAAAAATATAAAACTGAAGTTAATTGTGTTAAAATAACATGGCTATTGGCCATGTTGTTGAGAAGCTATTAACATTTATATGGTTTCCATTGTTTAAAAACATACTGTATATGTTAGAAAATCTTTGATTTAGGATATAATCTCCTTTCATTTTCTAAAAAAGAAAAAGAAAAGCAAGACAAAAATTATGAGATACGCTTTTCACTTTTTGATAAATAACAATTGAAGTGAATTTTGAATGTACACACCAAGGGTGAAAGTGGTCAAGAAAGCATGTACAACTCGAGATGTCCAATTGAGGTAGCTAAAGTAAGGCATTAGGTATGAGAGGATTTTTATTTTCCCCTTAGAAAAGTTTCACTGTGGGGGACAGACATAACACACACATCCACACAATCACTCACACACGAATGCACACACATTCTTTCGTGTGCAAATGCATATATCCTCACATTACATACAAAGGTTTCGTTATGCAGAGAAGAGAAGACTTACAGAATAGAGAATGAGTCGGAAGCAAAGGTGCAGGATAGAAGGTGGAATGTTAGACTGAAGATGATGTTTTATGAGGCTGTATGAGACAAAGCTAAAAGAAAGAAGTTCCTTTGCAAAATTGACTTAAGCGTATACAGAAACAGTAAAGGGGCAGTAGGAGGAGAATGCTTTCCTCTTGCATGAGCTAATACCTGATAGAGTAACTCATCTTTTTTTCTTCAGGTACACATTGAATGGGTCAGCCTGGTGTTGTGCCTGGAACACCCTAGACACCAATTTGTTTTATGTTGGAATGGAAAGGGTGTTGTCCAAGAGTTTGATATAAGGCGTACCGACTCTCATGTTCAGGAAGTGGTAAAGCTTGGTGGAGCTCCCATCACAAGTCTTCATTTTTGGAATGGAACAGATCAGGAGTCTAGGTGAGTTAAAGGTCAACCAGAAACCATATCATATTTTGGCCCATTTTCTCATCAAGCTGTGTCAGAAATATTGAAGCCTTGAGTGCTGCAGCTGCCCTTTTATCTGTACTTTATAAACCATGATTGAAATAATATTATTGGAATATGTATTTGTATGGTATTAATACTGTCCTTATCTATTTCACCCCCCCCCACTCCTCTCCATCCCATCAGATTGATCTGCTTATCTATCCATCGTTTTCTATCTGTATCCATTTATTTCCATGGCACGACTGAAAAAACCCCTACAGCATTGAAAGTATATAGCATAACACATGATGAACAATGATAGCATCTGATTTAATTTTCCTCCTACAGGATCATATCATATTAAATGAACTTGAAGTTTCCAAACACGTTTTAGATTGTAGATACAATTTCTTTCTCCATAGATCCTTTCAAGGTCTGCTTATTGCACATGTGCGGAACTTATGTTCAAAGGGAAGACAGAAGAAGGCTTTTCTACCCATGTTCTTCATAGCTCAAATGGTAAGCCTTTCTGAAAAGCTCACATCCTGTTAAGGAACAATTACTTATGGGTTGTTGTATTTTTTCTCTCACACAATCCTCACTAAAGTGTTGTTTTAGTTTAGTCAATTTATTTCACAGCTTTAGAGTTTCCCTTATTTTGTGAGTAAGGCCATTTTTATATAGCTTCATTTTTCAGACCTGCCAACCTTGTCGATATTGTTCCAGAAAATTACAATCCGAGACCTGTCCTCCGGATAACATGATATGGCCGCACTGTTCCCGACATGATGCATCATAAAAAAAGAAAACTGTTTTCAAGAAAATAGTGAAGCATACTTTGGATGCAGTTTGTAATCGGTATCGACAAGTAGTCAATATCTCATACTTGTCTAATTCGATACTAAATATGATTGTTCTTATTGTTCTCATGTTAAGTATTCGACCTGAACATTGGTTGATGACATACATGTTAAGAACTGTTGGAAACTGTTTGCAATGATGAATTGAAATTGGTACTGTACTGGTGCATTTGAATCAATTTTTGACAAATACAATTTAATTCTTAATCAAGAGAAACCACAGATCTGCAGATTGAAAGGTCTATATATTCACACGCATAGAGAATTCTTCAAAATTTACCAGACCACAGATCATTATAAAGGCAACACAGACATAATCAAAATAGACATTGAGGATGAAACTAATTCCATTCAGAACAAAAATCTGTATAGGCCGTTAGGGAAATTGCCCACTGGTTCTTAGAGAAACTCAGATGAAAGTTTCATTCTCCTGTACATTCCAACATAAAGCAATTTTACTCGTATATGACTACTACTTTAAATACAAGAGAGAAATTTCCTCTCAATGATGCCATACTATATCATGTTCAGTTGCTGACATTCAGAAGTCTCTTATTCTCATGTCATATGTATACTTTTTAAAGAAAATGTCATCCTTTTCTCGTTCTTTGGATCAATTAAATTCTGAGTTCACCTCACACCAAAGTGTCATCCTTCCATTAGCACTTTCAAATGGAGACAGAAGTGAGAAGCAGTGAAATATTCTTCTGCATTGTAATGACTGAATAGACCACTCAAGCTGTTTCCAAATTTGGCCAGTCTTGCTCTTAGTGTGCTCATTCCGCACAACAATGCTGCCTCTGAAAGGAAATGAGAGCAGATCTAGTTTAACAGCTTGAACACTGATTTCATAGTTGATGTTTAGCAAGTCAACAGCATTACCTAAGTCTGTTCTCCTTTCGGAGAAATTGTTAGACAGTGTAAGAGAGCTGCCATGCATGGACTCCTTACTTCATCCTCATTTAAGGAACGTTGAGTCGGCAGCTCGGCTGTTGTACTGTACACATTGTATATATAGATGTGGTAAGTTCATAGGCGTAATCAGTTAATATATATACTTTCATGTTATGTGTTATTTTGTAACATTTAAGGTCAATTTTGTCTGTATCTCATTTCAAATCTGTGGGTTGACGTTATGTGAACATATTCTTTGCAATTTTGTGTTTCGTCGACATCATATTTCCCATCTTTTTCTTCTTGTGTAAGTTGGCAGGTCTTATTTTCCTTTCTTCACAAAAGAAGAGAAAATGACAATATGAATTATACTGATGACTTTTACATGTAACTTTTTTTGTTCATTTTTCAACGATGAAGAGTCAAGAAAGACTCCAAGAAGTGAACATGCTCACTTTTTGTGTAGAATTAATTGAGCTGGGCATTTTCAAACATATTTGTTTGTCACAAAGACCAAATCTGAGTTCAGAATAGGATTCCTTGATAAATTTGACTGCGCTTTAATTCCATCATCAAATACTGCATAAATATTCCTCATCAGTGCTGTCTGTCTCTGCAGGTTCTTTGCTAATCAAATGCAGCCTTCTAACTTGGGCACTGCTTTTGTGAATAGTAAAATTAACCTGTATGTAACAATCTTCATGAGAAATGAACAATGAACTTGAAAATTGAAAAATGAAGGTCTATGAAAACAGCTTAAGAATAAGATATCACTTGGGAAAAAAACATAGGAAAACTTGTTGGTCCTTTTAAAAAATCTAGATCTAGCTCAATGTCTGATGCTGTGATTGCTGTATGTAGTTCTGGATGTGTATTTTGTGGTAGTGTGTTTGTCATTTATTGTAAACATCATGAATAGTGTTTCAGTTTTTCCTTACTATGATTTACCATGCCTCTAGAGCAAGATATCTAATGAAGATCCAGATTTAGATCTTTTTGTTGGTAACGCATATATCTAGATTTGAACTGAATATGATCTTATCATACTGCAGGTAGATCTAAATCTATGTAGACCTAGCAATAAAAAAATCATACTCAAAACTATTACAAAATTGTTTTTTTTTACTGTTGTAATGCATTTGGTTGCGCTCTTCTGATCACCATGCAGGATAGTTTATTCAGATAGGCATAACTGATGATTGATCTGTACAGGATCTGTAATAAAAAAGCATCAATGACAGCGTTTACAACAATGGTAATTTTGTTAAAATAATTACTTAATCGTTAAGTAGAGTGACAGGGAAAAGAAAAGATGCAACTTCAAGCCTTAGAGTATTTTCGAAAAAAAGGTCAGGAGACATGACAGAAAATGAGTAAATTTCATTTTATTAGATAACCAAGTCTTCTATTGGCCAAAAGGTAATGTCTGATATATATTGGCTGATGGAAATTTTCTACTATTTTGGTAATAATTGCCGTTATCATGATCTACGTCCAGCAACCTAAAGCAACCTAAAGCAACCTAAAGCATTTGTTTTAACTCCGGTCAGGCATGGTGTTGTTTCCTCTGTTGTTTTTTTTTATCTTCATGCTTAAACCAATGAATGTGATACTCCCAGAAAATGTCTGGACAGTTTTGTCAAAGCAATTAAATTGTCCAATAACCACATATGTTTTTCTATGCCATAGGGTGTCAGTGTCATACTAAAATCTTTTTATTATTTTTACACGACAGCTTCTATTACAGGTCTAAGTCTTCATCCGAGTGGTCTCTTCTTGGTGTCAAACAGGCCCGGAGCCGGGAATCCCATGTGTAGATATGAGGTAGGGATCGTTCTCTCTTTTGTGTCTTTTCTTCTTTCTTTTTTTTGAGTTGTGTATGCACAATTAGCTCACAGGGTTTTCTTAGAGGAAAATTCTGGGGCTAATTGCAGGTCAGAACACAAGTCCCAGCATGGACATCTAATGTACTCTTTACCTGCACTACTCCAAGGCAGGTGTGGTCCAACGTCTAATCATATTGAAGATTTAAAACCAACGAGAGGTCTTGAATATTATGCACACCTCACATTGCCAAGAGATGCTGTGACAAAGTTTGGAAATCGTGTCAGAAATCCAAGGTCACAGTGCATGTAGGACGTCAAAGAGGAAATATTCCTCTTCCCCACCCCCCAAAGTTACCCAACTTGTTTTTCATGCAGGATTTAATTACAGAAAATTTTCTCCTGTATCTGCGAAGAGTAATTTTTAATGACTAGGACTCAAAACACCTGGAGGGTCTGGCATAAGGTGTTTCAATTCCCGGCCGAACCATAATATTTAATCCACAGAACTCTCAGGTGTGACTTTCATGCAAGTAAACAGACGAACTGTATGATGTATTTATCTTGTCTTTTTATTGGCCCATGGGGCTTTAACATATAATATATGTTTCATATCCTTACTTATTAGCATTGTCATAGCCCTTTACTTCAGTCTCTGTCTTAACATTTATATGTTCCTTCAAAAGCATATACTATTGCAATATATTTGTCCGTGAGGGTTGAAATGTTGTTTATAAAATTAAACACTGGTTTGAATCATAGATATTGTGATTTCGGACCCTAGTGGCTGTTGTTATGTTGTTGTTACTGGTCCAGCAGCGCTCGGGCGTACTTTTGTCCTTTGGCCCAATGCCATGTAGTGGTATCTGCAGGTGTTTTCCATCTGTTGTAGGTAGGGTTCCATAAATAGTGTTCCAAGTATTAGGTTTCCCGGGAAGTAGCTTGTCGCGTAGGTCTTTCAATTTGTGGCATTCAAATAGGTGATGGGTCACAGTTTCATGGGGGTGGTCACAAAGAGAGGCACACTGGGGCATGTTTAGAAATTATTCTGTTTAGATACATGTTTAGCTCTTTGTGATGTGGTTAAGTTGTTGATGTTGTGATTTGTTTGTGGGGTGGCCATATGTCGGTATAAATCTCTTCCAGTCTTTTCCTAAAGCCCATCTGTTCATCCACTCCTCTTTGCTGATAACTTTGATGATTTATTTCAAGTCTGCATTGCAATTTTTGTGTTTGGTCGTTCTGTCTAGATCCCCTTTGGCAAGAGTGTCTTCTTTGTCATTTCCTGGTGTGTTTACATGTCCACGGATCCACTTTTGGCAAGAGTGTCTGCTTTGTCATTTCCTGGTGTGTTTACATGTCCACGGATCCACTTTTGGCAAGAGTGTCTGCTTTGTCATTTCCTGGTGTGTTTACATGTCCACGGATTCACTTTTGGCAAGAGTGTCTGCTTTGTCATTTCCTGGTGTGTTTACATGTCCACGGATCCACTTTTGGCAAGAGTGTCTGCTTTGTCATTTCCTGGTGTGTTTACATGTACATGGATCCACCGCATTACTAGCTCGACGTCATAGGTTTTAATTAGTTGGTCAGCTTCTAATCGTGTTTGTCTGGGATCAGATCTCTGGCAGTTGTTGAGAGCTTTTAGGATAGACATTGCATCTGTAAAAATGACAATATCTGATATTTTAGCTGGGAATGTATTGAAAACAGTTTTAAGGTGGTAGAGTACTGTTTTTATGGCTGCTGCCTCTGCTTCAAAGTTGGTACATTTTTCTCCACAAGCCCCAGAGAATTCATCAGAGGTGCTATCTGGGTATTGGATGTAGATACCATACCCTGCATTTGATGTTGCTTTGAGAGCTGACCCATCTGTGTAAACATGGATCCAGCTGTCAGGGTAGTCATCAATGGTTTTTGTAATGATATCATCAGGGTTAGTGGATCTGATATCTTTCTTTGATTGTCAATCAGCTCTATCTTGATTTGAGGCTCTTTGAATACGACATTTGGTGGATCTCTGTTCATCCATGGTGTTTCTTTTCTTTATTCCGGGAGATAGCTAAATTAGTATACAGTGCTAAAGCCTAAGGTAAAAGACCAAAAGGCAGACCTCGGAGAAAGTGGAAATAAAGAAATTTAACCTTTTTGGGGAAACCGAAAATGCCAGGACAGGGCATCCTGGAGAAAGATCATCTCGGGCATCTGAACCCATACACCGAAAGGTAGAGTGGGAACTGATGAAGAAAGAAAGAAAGAAAGTTTCTAAAATGTATGTTTAAAAAAACATCCAACCAAGAGCTCAGGCAATGGGCTTTTTGTGATGGAATTAGACAAATAGCAACTGATACCATTTTTCTTATCCCAGGCATGCCAACTTAACCAGTCAGCTTCCGATGATGGAGACCTTGATGTGAAATCACCGTGTGTGTCCTCATGGGATGGTGGAAATGTCCAAGTTGTCATGTCTCGCAATGTGCTCCTGTCTATGCCGGAGACAGACAATCACATTCTGGCTGCCACTGCCAACCATTCATCAAACAAAGTAAGTTTTCAGTTTCTCAGCCAGTGATGTTTACTTATTTGTCTATGTATCTAGTTATCCATCTATCTATCTATCTATCTATCTATCTATCTATCTATCTATCTATCTATCTACCTATCTATCTATCTATCTTTCTATCTACCTACCTACCTACCTATCTATCCATCCATCCATCCATCCATCCATCCATCCATCTATCTATCTATATATATATCTACCTATCTATCTATCTATCCATCCATCCATCCATCCATCCATCCATCCTGTCTATCTATCTATCTATCTATCCATTCATCCATCCATCTGTATCTATCTATCTATCTACTTACTTACCTACCTATCTATTTATCTATCTATCTATCTATCTGTCTGTATATCTTGCTATCCATCTATGTATCTATCTATCAGTCTGCCTGTGGGGTGGTTGGTTGGCAGGCGCTGCTGGTAGGTTCTACTTCTTTCCTTTCAATTTTTCACTTTCACTAGTCTTTCATCTTGCTGTTTCCTACTAATTCACCCTGAGATCACTGCATATGATATAGTAGGGAAGGGTAAATTTCAATTAAATGAAACAAACTGTCTGTTTTGCTGCCTATCTTTTATGTAAAGTTTGCCACAGCTATGTATTTATTCAAACATAGAATGATAGTACAGTAGTGACCGCCTAAATACCCAGTGCTTGGGAAGCAGATAAAACGCATTTAGGCGAAAAGGGGCATTTAGGCGAAAGTAGGTCAGGGGCAATAATTTGGGGATAGGCCTATTTCTGTGATGTTGGGTTTCCCTAGTGACTTGTCAATTTCGTCCAGGATTTGAAGCTTCTTTTGCAAATCATTTCCTGGTTTAATACTGTTCGCCCATCTTCATATGTCTGTTTGTGTGTATGTCCAAGTAACAGTGGTATTGGTTGGCAGGCACTGGTGGTAGATTCTTCTCTTTTTTCTTCTTCACTATTTTACTTATCTTTAGTCTAACTGTTTCCTTTTAATTCACCTTTAGATCATCACATATGTTGGATAGGGTAAATTCAATGAATCAATGAATCAATCAATTGTCAAAGTAACACGAGCATAACTTGTCACATTGCAGGTCAATTTGTGGGATGTGACCAGAAGGCAGCAATTTCAAACAGTCAACTCCTTTGACAAAGCCTTGGACATCAAACCCATTCGCTGTGGAAATCAGGATTTGCTGGGGATCTTGTGTGATTCTGAGCTTGTCATTTACAAATGGAGATAGCATCCATCATGAGTAAGTCATCAGATTTGTTTCAGACAGTCGAACCTGTCTAAAATTTCATCGGAAGGGAGCGGCCATATTTATCCATTTTAGACAGGTTTCCGTTTTAAACAGGTTCCACTCTAGACAGTGAAAACTGCATAATACATACTAAGTACAACATTTATGATAGGATGTACTATGATAATACACTATGACATATAATTATCTACTCTAATTGCATGAATAATAAAGTGTATACAAAGAAAAGGCACAAGAATAGGCCTACGCATACGGTTTATAAAGTATGACTAGAGAATGTTTTAGTGTGATGTTTTGATTATTTTGCTTTGGTTGTGTTGATATTGATGATAACAATTGTCGTTTTTGCCTTTCTCATCTTAGTTTTGCCTTTCCTTTCTTTATCTCTCTCATTCTTTGTGGGTAGGTCATCTTTCCCCCTCATTTCTTGAGACCATCGCTTATGGAGAAATTGGGTAAACTTGTACATTTTTTATTTGTAATTCTTTGTGGTTGGTGATATTTTTGTTTTCCTATGATTTTTGTTAATTGTCTTTCACTCTTTGTACCCGTTCTCAGTAATAACAGAGGGTATGAATATTGCATGTCTACGTTCCTAAACTTGTTCCTTCTTTCTCTTGAGATTGTGCGCGTTTATGTGTGTCTCCGTAAGCCATTTTTGTTCCTGTTGGAAGGAAATTTTCCGTTGTAGGCAGGTTAAACTGCCGTAAGGGAGCAAATTTTACTTTCCGTTTCTGCAATAGACAGATTTCCACTTTACACAGGTAGAAAATACAATATTTTATCAAGGAGGGATCGGGGGTAATCCGTTTTAGACACGTTTCCGCTTTCGACAGGTTTCTGTTTTAGCAGGTTCTACTGTACATATATCATTATAGCTGTTATTCACTGTTATTTTTCTGCCCCCCACATCACTTTTTATGCTCTCTATAGTGTCTATCATTTAGTATAAAAATATTCTAGTGACGGTAAAAGAAAGTTTATGTTGTAAACACATTTCATTCATAAATCGTCTTTAACTTTAATGAAGACTTTGTAGCATTCTTCCCTCAGCCACTTCATCCTTTCTTTCTCACCTCTTGACACCCTCATGCTCATTATTTTTAGATTTTAAATTTTATTTTAAAGCTGTTTTTAATGTTCTTTCAAATGCATAAAGATATTTTAAAAGTTTGCCCAAAACAGTCTGAAATTGAAATAGTAAATGACATATAGCACCCATATGTGGAATTCGTGGAATTCGTCATATATCATGGGTTTCTTTTTTATTTCAACAGATTTGGTAGTAATTTTCAACCGTATGGCTTTGCTGATATTTTCTGTGTGTTCATGATTTTCAAGATCAACAATCTCAGTGTTATAAAGGATTTATATATCTTCACGCTTGGCAGCCTTAGTTGACAAATCTACACAATCTGTAGATTGTTGACAAATCTTGGAATCATCAGATTGTTGACAGATCTACATTCCTGCCAAATTGTTGACAGATCTACACACTTGCCAGATTGTTGACAAATCTACAGAATCATCAGACTGCTAACAGATCTCCACACTTGTCAGATTGTTGACAAATCTACAGAATCATCAGGTTGTTGACAGATTTACATACTCGTCAGATTGTTGACAAATCTACAAAATAAATCAGATTGTTAAGATCTACATACCTGCCAAATTGTTGACAAATCTACACACTTGCCAGTTTGTTGATAAATGTACAGAATCATCAGATTGTCAACAGATCTACACACCTGCCAGATGGTTGATAAATCTACAGAATAATCAGATTATTAACAGATGTACACACTTGCCAGACTGTTGAAAAATCTCTATGCTTATCAGATTGTTGACAAATGTACAGAATCATCAGATTGTTAACAGATCTACTTACTTGTCCAATTGTTGACAAATCTACACAATCATCGGATTGTTGATAGTTCTACACACCTGCCAGATTGTTAATTTAAGGTGTTATTGTGATATCTATGCCCAATACAATTGGTTACTTTTTGCACCAATACTGGCAAAGAAGACTTACCAGATCATGTAAATGATACATTCACTAAATTACATTGAACCCGTCTCATTTTGTACCTTGATCCTAAGTAAAGTAAGTCCCATACTCAAGAGTTGCATAGGGCAACCAGGAGTAGAGTCCTGATTTTTCTAGGCATACGGCAGTGTGGTTAGTTTGCCATTGCTTTCCACGCCACCTTTACTTTCACCAAGTCTGAATAGACCTGGCTGATCTGAAGTACCTTCCAAATTATTGCTCAATTATATGATCATGTAGGCGCAACACATTGTCTTGTTTGTTAGTAGTATTCCTTTCAAATATCACTATGCAATTCACAGATTTTGCTGCACATGGAGGTAATTTGCTCTTCTTTGAAGTGCACGTGTCAGTGTATTATATTATATATCGTCGATGAAACTGTCTAAATGTGTAGGTCTCCGATTTATGGGATATGAGCTTTGCCCATAAAATGATCAAACGCGTGCTTCTTTCTGTGTCTTTATAAATATTGGAGGCTTTGAACCAATAGAAAAGCTCAATTTATGTTCAGGGTCTAAACAAAGATTTGCGTTTTTCCTCCCAAAAGCATAGCATAGTGTTTGTAATCTTATTCAATGATTAATGACGTTTTTTGCATCTCTTGAAATTTTATGTCAGGCAGATTTACGTTTTAAGACAGGTTCACTGATGATATATATATATATATATATATATATATACACATACACAGACACACACAGTGGTCTTCGCCTAACATCTCACCGCCTGATGGCCCAATGCGTCTACCATTCCTTTTTTTCTTCAGGATGTCAATTTTTTCTATATACATATTTGTATATATATATATTCACTCCACTTTAGCTAACATCCCACTTTTGGGGCAGAGTCAGGGTATACTTGATTAATTATTGAAGCATTGTCACTCAAACTTTTTTACAGATAGGGGATGAAAATGACCTTTACTGAAAATAGACATAGGAAGATAGATCTCATTCAATTTACCACATGGAAATGTTGTTCAGTGCAAATGCGTTGACCAGTACACTCACTGTAGAAGATGGGTAGACGGTGATTGAATAACAGCTCAAAAGCTGGTCGTTCTATTCATGCACGATCGTTCTACTCAGACCAGATATAGGTCACCCTTCCATCCCCCATCCCCCATCCCCATTCGGCCCATATATTGGTCACCCTTCCATCCTTTATGCCCACGCACAGCTCCGTAATTTTTATTGGTCTACAGAGTGTCTGTGAAATATGCAAATTAGATCACTCATTTGATAACATGCCTCTTGTAGTCATCGCGCTATTTGATTGGATGGACTTTAAGGAGAGGGTTAATTTTGATTGAAGATTTAAGTGGCTGGATTACACCTCCCCCTCCCCCCCCCCCTCCCAAATAAATCAGGGTAACATCCCAATCTGAGTAACATTAACAACCCACAATTTCGGTTCCCCAGGGATGTGATGTATTGTTAGGTGGAAACCACTGTCTGTGTTTGTGCTTCATTGCAAAAGAGAGTTGACATTTGCTTTTGCTGTTGCAAGGTATACTGAGCTGATCAAAACACTTTGACTGTAATAGCTTCTCTTTATTTTAATTAAGATGACTAGCAAGTGTGTGCTTTTAGGAAAAGTAAGCTATGATTAAAATGCACAGGGTATATTCAATTTAATTTTTTTAGCCAGACCGTCAAGATGCCGACCAATAGTGAGATGTTAAGGGAAAGTGAAACTGACTTAAAGTGATGTTTAATTAATTTTAAGCACTCTAAGTAGTTTCTTGATTGTAACAAAAATGACTTACATATAGACATTGAATACTATTTTGGCAATACAGTCATGTCCCCATAGTCCGAACATCTTCGTTTTAAGCAATTGTCTGGATTATCGAGACATCCGGACTATTGAATCACCGATCAAAGCTCAAAGGAACACATTGTGAATCTAAAGGCCTCACAACTGTGTCATGGTCTAGCGCATTTTACAGGGCTGATAGCACTATGATGCTGTTCATCACTGGCCAAAAGTCTCTCTCTCCCTCTCTCTCTCTCTCTCTGTCTCTGTCTCTGTCTCTCTCTCTCTCTCCCTCCCTCTCTCTCTCTCTCTCTCCATCCCTCCCTCTTTCTCTCTTTTTTAGCTTTCTTCTCTCTCCATGACTTGTGCCTCAGGTTTCCTACTTACACCACACCAGAAGAGGAAGAAGAAGAGAGAATGAGAGAAAAGAGAGAGAGAATGAGAAAGAGAGAGAGAGAGAGAGAGAGAGAGAGAGAGAGAGAGAGAGAGAGAGAGAGAGAGAGAGAGAGAGAGAGAGAGAGAAGAGAGAGAGAAGAGAGAGAGAGAGAAAGAGAGAAAGAGAGGAGAGAGAAAGAGAGGGGGGGGGGAGAGGGAGAGAGAATTGATACATTGTATGGCTGAAATGATGTAGTCGGGTGGCTTTGATACACCGTCAACAGACTGGTAAGACTATCTTAGACAGTTGAGTGTTCAGTTCATTGAAGCATAAACTCTCTATATATTGTGATAACTTGTTCCACAATGAAGTGTTCCACAATGAAGTGTTCCACAATGAAGTGTTCCACAATGAAGTGTTCGGATCTGGAATCCGGACTTTCTGGATTATCGGGTACAAATAAAGAGGAAAAAATCTTTCCCCAGCTCATCTGCTCAGATTATTGAAATCTGGACTATCGAGACTAACTGTAGTTTATAAGCAGATTGCATTTGCAATTATTAATGCAGATTACATTGCCACCGTCAGTGTCATATGTATTGTGTGTAGGATTCTGGCCATGTCATTTTTATAAGAAAAGTGTTTACAAGTTTTGTACGTATGCACGTGTCAAGACTTTTAAAAAAATTGTTTACCTTTTGACATTCATACAGTGCCAATATGCTCATTTCATTACCTTTTTTGTACAAATTTTTATCGGTACAAAATTATCTAATTGAAATGATGTGATAAAAACATACTGCATACATCTAAACATTGTAAAGGGAACATTAAATTTGTGACTTGCAATTTTGACAGAGGATATAAAAAACTTAAGTGACTGTCGCTTGTGTCATATTGATAAAAGCTGGCTTTGGTAAGGTGTTATAAAGTACATTATTTTTCAAAGCTTTGTAGTAACATATTATTCTCATATCTTGTAGGAGGAACTCAATAATCCAGAGGCAAGGTGTTGGCCTCTCAACCAAAAGGTCGTGGGTTCAAGCCGAGACGGTTGAACAGTTTTTCTTGAGATTTCTGGAGCAAACCCCCCCCCCCCTTGTCCAGTAGGTGGATCAATACATAGTCCATCGGAGATGGACAATAAAAAGGAGGTCCCATGTGCAGATCACAACACACTGTAAAGATCCCTCTGCTGTATTCAGGGCAGTCCGGACAACATTTTAATTCCTATCAAAACCCCCAAGATCACCTTAGATGAGGATGTGGGTAAAATCAAATCAAATCAGAGTCATATCTTATGTACAAACTGTTATACTGAGTGTAAGTATGTGTAGGAATACGGCATAGTGTGGTAGTTTGCCATTACTTTCATACGGCATAATGTGGTAGTTTGCCATTTCTTTCATACGGCATAATGTGGTAGTTTGCCATTACTTTCATATGGCATAATGTGGTAGTTTGCCAGCCGCTTTTACTTTCGCAGAGTCTCAATAGACCTAGCTATGCATTTCACTGCTGGGCCGACAGGAGGGTCAGAACAAATTTGCCCAGACTGAGAATCGATGACAGGCGGACTCCTGTGTGATTGTCAGACACTCTATCGACTTGGCTAGGGATCGTGTGTGGTTGTCAGACAAATACTGACTTAGCTAGGGATCCTGGGTGGTTGTCAGATACTCATTTGACTTAGCTAGAGATCCTGTGTGGTTGTCAGATACTCTATTGACTTAGCTATAGATCCTGTGTGGTTGTCAGATACTCATTTGACTTAGCTATAGATCCTGTGTGGTTGTCAGATACTCTATTGACTTAGCTAGAGATCCTGTGTGGTTGTCAGATACTCATTTGACTTAGCTAGAGATCCTGTGTGGTTGTCAGATACTCATTTGACTTAGCTAGAGATCCTGTGTGGTTGTCAGATACTCTATTGACTTAGCTAGAGATGCTGGGTGGTTGTCAGATACTCTATTGACTTAGCTAGAGATCCTATGTGGTTGTCAGATACTCATTTGACTTAGCTAGAGATCCTGTGTGGTTGTCAGATACTCTATTGACTTGGCTAGAGATGCTGTGTGGTTGTCAGATACTCATTTGACTTAGCTAGAGATGCTGTGTGGTTGTCAGATACTCTATTGACTTAGCTAGAGATCCTGTGTGGTTGTCAGACAATCTACTGACTTAGCTAGAGATGCTGTGTGGTTGTCAACTGACAGGAGGAAGTAACACAAATAGTTGGGTCTGTGTGCCTTCATATTTTGTGACTTAATGTTTCCTACATCCCATTGACCATCTGCATGTATTATATTACATTGTACATATGTCTAATGTAATGATATTCCTTGAAAGTGCTTCTAAAAACAGGTGAATAAATAAAATGAATGAAAAGAATAAGATATGGATCTACATTTCTTTATTTAATATGTATGATTTAGTTTGTCGCTTATATGATACCATTGCCCAGTGTCTATCTGTCTATCTTTCTTTCTAACTTTGGCTCTATCTATCTATCATATCTCTCTGTCTGTCTACCTGCCTGTCTAACTGTCTATATATATGTCTGTCTGTCTGTCTCTCATTATATCTGTTTATCTATAACATTTCTATATTGTTTACTCCTATATCTCTGTCTCATTATGAAGCCACTTTGAAGCATTGCAACCAGGGTAAAAAGTGATACATGTTATTGTCATGTCCTGATACAGACAATACAACAACTGTTGTCCACCATGCCAAAGCTACCAGTGCTGTCATCGCACAAGGGAATGTGGGAGAAGGGTTTTGCGTCTCCGTCGGTATCCGCCAAGGCTGCCTTTTATCAAAATATCAACTTTGAACTTGAACGAATAATGACAGGGGCCTTGAAGATCATGTCGGCACTAACAGCATATCAGTATTGAAGGACAAACAGTCACAAATCTTAGGTTGGCAGATGACATATATGGTCTAGCAGGAAGGGGGAAGAATAGATCAGTCTTATGAAAACCATTGCAGGTTACGTCTACAGAATTGGAATGGAGATCAATGCTGAAAAAAACAACTGATGACGGATGGCATAATAAATTCCACACCCCGACTTGAGCGAGGAGTAATCAGGAGTATGAGTCCTGATTTTTCTAGGAACACGTCATAGTGTGGTAGTTTGCCATTACTTTCATACGGCATAATGTGGTAGTTTGCCAGCCGTTTTTACTTTCGCAGTCTCAATAGACCTAGCTATGCATTTCGCTGCTGGGCCGACAGGAGGGTCAAATTAGTCCGAACAAATTTGCCCAGACTGAGAATCGATGACGGGCGGACTCCTGGGTGGTTGTCAGACACTCTACCGACTTTGCTAGGGATCCTGGGTGGTTGTCAGACACTCTACAGACTTTGCTAGGGATCCTGGGTGGTTGTCAGACACTCTACCGACTTTGCTAGGGATCCTGGGTGGTTGTCAGACACTCTACCGACTTTGCTAGGGATCCTGGGTGGTTGTCAGACACTCTACAGACTTTGCTAGGGATCCTGGGTGGTTGTCAGAGACTAGCGACTTATCTAGGGATCCTGTGTGGTTGTCAGACACTCTACAGACTTTGCTAGGGATCCTGGGTGGTTGTCAGACACTCTACAGACTTTGCTAGGGATCCTGGATGGTTGTCAGACACTAGCGACTTAGCTAGGGATCCTGTGTGGTTGTCAGACACTCTACAGACTTTGCTAGGGATCCTGGGTGGTTGTCAGACCCTAGCGACTTAGCTAGGGATCCTGTGTGGTTGTCAGACACTCTACAGACTTTGCTAGGGACCCTGTGTGGTTGTCAGACACTCTACAGACTTAGCTATGGATCCTGTGTGGTTGTCAGACACTCCACAGACTTTGCTAGGGATTCTGTGTGGTTGTCAGACACTCTACCGACTTAGCTATGGATCCTGGGTGGTTGTCAGACACTACAGACTTTACTAATACTAGGGATCCTGTGTGGTTGTAAGACACTCTATCGACTTGGCTAGGGATCCTGGGTGGTTATCAGACACTCTACAGACTTAGCTAGGGATCCTGTGGGGTTGTCAGACACTCTACAGACTTTGCCAGTGATCCTGGGTGGTTGTCAGACACTCTACAGACTTTACTAGGGATCCTGTGTGGTTGTCAGACACTCTACAGACTTTGCTAGGGATCCAGTGTAGTTGTAAGACACTCTATCGACTTGGCTAGGGATCCTGGGTGGTTATCAGACACTCTACAGACTTAGCTAGGGATCCTGTGTGGTTGTCAGACACTCTACCGACTTAGCTAGGGATCCTGTGTGGTTGTCAGACACTCTACAGACTTTGCTAGGGATCCTGTGTGGTTGTCAGACACTCTACAGACTTTGTTAGGGATCCTGTGTGGTTGTCACACACTCTACAGACTTTGCTAGTGATCCTGGGTGGTTGTCAGACACTCTACAGACTTTGCTAGTGATCCTGGGTGGTTGTCAGACACTCTACAGACTTTGCTAGGGATCCAGTGTAGTTGTCAGACACTCTATCGACTTGGCTAGGGATCCTGGGTGGTTATCAGACACTCTACAGACTTAGCTAGGGATCGTGTGTGGTTGTCAGACACTCTACCGACTTAGCTAGAGATCCTGTGTGGTTGTCAGACACTCTACCGACTTAGCTAGGGATCCTGTGTAGTTGTCAGACACTCTACAGACTTAGCTAGGGATCCTGTGTGGTTGTCAGACACTCTACCGACATAGCTACCGGCGTATTCTTTTAATGACGACGAGGTTATTCAGATGAACAAATGTGTAATGGTAACATCATACTCATAGTAAACGGACAACAGCTTAAACTAGTGAAACAATTCGAATACTTTGGCTCCATCATGAGCCAAGTACGGTCCAAATCTGTAATTGTAATCCATATGAGAATTGCACCATTTTTGGAAGAGAACAAAAATAACATGAAAACAAAATAATTGAAACTTTTAAACTCGCTATTCTATCCGTACGCTTCAAGCAGATATTGAAAATAACCAACAACATCTTGAACATATCTGTGCCCCATACAAACAATAAACCCCCATCAGAGACACACAAAAGGCCACAACAAAAACTGCTAATTCCTCAATCCAAAGTTGACGGCCATTTGCACTTGTTTTCCATCCGCCACCCGTGTCTGGAACTTTCTCAATCAAGACACCATCGATTCTACTTACAATTACATTGACACATTTAGAAGACCGCTATCAACTTACTAACATTGACACATTTAGAAGGCCGCTATCAACTTACTAACATTGACACATTTAGAAGACCGCTATCAACTTACTAAGATTGACACATTTAGAAGACCGCTATCAACTTACTAACATTGACACATTTAGAAGACCGCTATATCAACTTACTAACATTGACACATTTAGAAGACCGCTATCAACTTACAATGACATTGACACATTTAGAAGACCGCTATCAACTTACAATGACCTTGACACATTTAGAAGACCGCTATCAACTTACAATTACATTGACACATTTAGAAGACCGCTATCAACTTACAATTACATTGACACATTTAGAAGACCGCTATCAACTTACAATGACATTGACACATTTAGAAGACCGCTATCAACTTACAATTACATTGACACATTTAGAAGACCGCTATCAACTTACAATTACATTGACACATTTAGAAGACCGCTATCAACTTACAATTACATTGACACATTTAGAAGACCGCTATCAACTTACAATTACATTGACACATTTAGAAGACCGCTATCAACTTACAATTACATTGACACATTTAGAAGACCGCTGTATCAATCAATTTATTAGGACAGTAGAAGATGTAACCGTGTTTTGGTCCTCTAACTCTAAAACCGGTGTTTTGGTCCTCTAACTCTAAAACCCGTGTTTTGGTCCTCTAACTCTAAAACCGTGTTTTTCACGGACATGAAAAAAAAAGAAGAAGAAGATCTACTATGGAAAATACGAATGATGAAATGCAATTCTGCAGAAGATTCCTAGACTCTTAGAGTCTGTCTGTGTCTCTCATATAAAGAACACATAAGCAACGAAGAAGTAGGGAGGAAAGGGTTACAATACATCAAAGACTCTGTAGATCTGCCTCTGGCTGTGAATGTGAGGAGAAGGAAGCTCGATAATTCGTATGACCAGATTACAACGATCGAATGGTCTTCCCAAACGTATCCAGGTGCCAGGCAGGGAACAAGGAGGAGGGGAAGACAGAAAAAGAAATGGTAAGACGACATCTCAGAGTGGACCTAGAAAAACATCCCAGTCCCAAACATTGGTTTATGACCTAGGAAAACCTCACATTCTCAAACATTGGTTCATGACCTAGAAAAACCTCCCAGTCCCAAACATTGCTTCATGACCTAGGAAAATCTCCTAGTTCCAGTCATTGGTTCATGATCTAGGAAAACCTCCCAGTCCCAGTCACTGGTTCATGATCTACGAAAACCTCCCAGTCCCAGACATTGGTTCATGATCTAGAAAAACCTCCCAGTCCCAGTCCCTGTCATTGGTTTATGACCTAGGAAAACCTTCCAGTCCCAAACATTGGTTCGTGACCTAGGAAAACCTCCCAGTCCCAAACATTGGTTCATGATCTAGAAAAACCTCCCAGTCCCAGTCACTGGTTCATGACCTACGAAAACCTCACAGTCCCAGTCATTGGTTCATGACCTAGAAAAACCTCCCAGTCCCAAACATTGCTTCATGACCTAGGAAAATCTCCCAGTCCCAGTCATTGGTTCATGACCTACGAATACCTCCCAGTCCCAGTCACTGGTTCATGACCTACGAAAACCTCCCAGTCCCAGACATTGGTTCATGACCTAGGAAAACCTCCCAGTCCCTGTCATTGGTTTATGACCTAGGAAAACCTCCCAGTCCCAAACATTGGTTCATGATCTAGAAAAACCTCCCAGTCCCATACATTGGTTCATGACCTAGAAACACCTCTCAGTCCCAAACATTGCTTCATGACCTAGAAACACCTCTGAGTCCCAAACATTGCTTCATGACCTAGAAACACCTCTGAGTCCCATGCATTGTTTCATGACCTAGAAACACCTCTCAGTCCCAAACATTGCTTCATGACCTAGAAACACCTCTCAGTCCCAAACATTGCTTCATGACCTAGAAACACCTCTCAGTCCCATGCATTGTTTCATGACCTAGAAACACCTCTCAGTCCCAAACATTGCTTCATGACCTAGGAAAACATCCCAGTCCCAGACATTGATTCATGACCTAGGAAAACCTCCCAGTCCCAGTCACTGGTTCATGACCTAGGAAAACCTCCCAGTCCCAGACATTGGTTCATGATCTAGGAAAACTTTCCAGTCCCAGTCACTGGTTCATGACCTAGGAAAACTTCCCAGTCCCAGACATTGGTTCATGACCTAGGAAAACCTCATAATCCCAGTCATTCGTTCATGACTCAGGAAGACCTTCCAGTCTCAGTCATTGGTTCATGACCTAGGAAAAACCTCCCAGTCCCAAACATCGGTTCATGACCTAGAAAAACCTCCCAGTCCCAAACATCGGTTCATGACCTAGGAAAAACCTCCCAGTCCCAAACATTGGTTCATGACCTAGGAAAACCTCCCAGTCCCAAATATTCGTTCATGAACTAGAAAAACCTCCCAGTCCTATACATTGGTTCATGACCTAGAAAACAATCCCAGTCCCAAACATTCCTTCATGACCTAGGAAAACCTCCCAGTCCCAGACATTGGTTTATGACCTAGAAAAACCTCCCAGATCCAAACATCGGTTTATGACCTAGGAAAACCTCCCAGTCCCAAACATTGGTTCATAACCTAGAAAAATCTTCCAGTCCCAGACAGTGGTTCTTGACCTAGAAAAACCTCCCAGTCCCAGATCCAAACATTGGTTCATAACCTAAGAAAAACCCCCAGTCCGAGACATTGGTTCATGACCCAGGAAAACTTCCCAGTCTCAAACATTGGTTCATGACCTGGGAAAACCTCACAGTCCCAGTCATTTGGTTCATGACCTAGGCAAACATCCCAGTCCCAAACATTTGTTCATGGCCTAGGAAAACCTCCCAGTCCCAGACACTGGTTCATGACTTAGGAAAACCTCCCAGTCCCAGACATTGGTTCGTGGCTTAGGAAACCTCCCAGTCCCTGACATTGGTTCATGGCTTTGGAAAACCGCCCAGTCCCCGACATTGGTTCATGGCTTAGGAAAACTTCTCAGTTCCAGACATTGGTTCAAGGCTTAGGAAAACCTCCCAGTCCCAGACATTGGTTCATGACCTAGGAAAACCTCCCAGTCCCAGACATTGGTTCATGACCTAGGAAAACCTCCTAGTCCTAGACAGTGGTTCATGACCTAGGAAAACCTCCCAGTCCCAGACTCAGACATTGGTTCATGATCTAGAAACGCCTCCTAGTCCCAAACATTGGTTCATGACCTAGGAAAACCTCCCAGTTCCAGACCCAAACATTGGTTTATGACCTAGGAAAACCTTCTCCCAGTCCCAGACCCAAACATTGGTTCATGACCTAGGAAAACCTTCTCCCAGTCCCAGACCCAAACATTGGTTTGTGACCTAGAAAAACCTCCTCCCAGTCCCAGATGCAAACATTAGTTCATGACCTAGAAAAACCTTCTCGCAGTCACATTCCCAGACCCGAACATTGGTTCATTACCTAGGAAAACATTCTCCCAGTTCCAGACCCGAACATCGGTTCATTATCTAGGAAAACCTTCTCCCAGTCCCAGACCCCAACATTGGTTCCTGATCTAGGAAAACATTCTCCCAGTCCCAGATGCAAACATTGGTTCATGACCTAAGAGAACCTTCTCTCAGTCCCAGACCCAAACATTGGTTCATAACCTTGAAAACCTTCTTCTACTCCAAGACCCAAACATTGGTTTATGACCTAGAGAAACCTCCTCCCACTCCCAGATGCAAACATTGGTTCATGACCTTGAAAAACATTCTCGCAGTCACATTCCCAGACCCGAACATTGGTTCATTACCTAGGAAAACCTTCTCCCAGTCCCAGACCCGAACATTGGTTTATGACCTAGGAAAACATTCTCCCAGTCCCAGACCCAAACATTCGTTCATGACCTAAGACAACTTTCTCCCAGTCCCAAACCAAAACATTGGTTCATGACCTAGGAAAGCCTTCTCCCAGTCCCAGACCCAAACATTGGTTCATGACCTAGGTAAACCTTCTCCTAGTCCCAGACCCAAAAATTGGTTTATGACCTAGAAAAACCTCCCAGTCCTAGACATTGGTTCATGACCTAGGAAAACATCTTTGTTCCAGACATTAGTTCATGACCTTGGAAAACCTCCCAGTCCCAAACATTGGTTCATGACCTAGGAAAACCTCCCAGTCCCAGACATTGGTTCATGGCTTAGGAAAACTTCTCAGTTCCAGACATTGGTTCATGGCTTAGGAAAACCTCCCAGTCCCATACATTGTTTCATGACCTAGGAAAACCTCCCAGTCCCAGACATTGGTTCATGACCTAGGAAAACCTCCCAGTCCCAGACTCAGACATTGGTTCATGATCTAGAAACACCTCCCAGTCCCAAACATTGGTTCATGACCTAGGAAAACCTCCCAGTCCCAGACCCAAACATTGGATCATGACCTAGGAAAACCTTTTCCCAGTCCCAGACCCAAACATTGGTTCATGACCTAGGAAAACCTTCTCCCAGTCCCAGACGCAAACATTGGTTTGTGACCTAGAAAAACCTCCTCCCAGTCCCAGATGCAAACATTGGTTCATGACCTAGAAAAACCTTCTCGCAGTCACATTCCCAGACCCGAACATTGGTACATTACCTAGGAAAACATTCTCCCAGTTCCAGACCCGAACATTGGTTCATTACCTGGGAAAACCTTCTCCCAGTCCCAGACCCCAACATTGGTTCCTGATCTAGGAAAACATTCTCCCAGCCCCAGATGCAAACATTGGTTCATGACCTAAGAGAACCTTCTCTCAGTCCCAGACCCAAACATTGGTTCATAACCTTGAAAACCTTCTTCTAGTCCCAGACCCAAACATTGGTTTATGACCTAGAGAAACCTCCTCCCAGTCCCAGATGCAAACATTGGTTCATGACCTTGAAAAACCTTCTCGCAGTCACATTCCCAGACCCGAACATTGGTTCATGACCTAGGAAAACCTTCTCCCAGTTCCAGACCCCAACATTGGTTCATGACCTAGGAAAACATTCTCCCAGTCCCAAACCCAAACATTGGTTCATGACCTAAGAAAACTTTCTCCCAGTCCCAAACCCAAACATTGGTTCATGACCTAGGAAAACCTTCTCCCAGTCCCAGACCCAAACATTGGTTCATGACCTAGGAAAACCTTCTCCCAGTCCCAGACCCAAACATTGGTTCATGACTTAGGAAAACCTTTTCCCAGTCCCAAACCCAAGCATTGGTTCAAGACCTAGGAAAACCTTCTCCCAGTCCCAAACCCAAACATTGGTTCATGACCTAGGAAAACCTTCTCCCAGTCCCAGACCCAAACATTGGTTCATGACTTAGGAAAACCTTCTCCCAGTCCCAAACCCAAGCATTGGTTCAAGACCTAGGTAAACCTTCTCCTAGTCCCAGACCCAAAAATTGGTTTATGACCTAGAAAAACCTCCCAGTCCTAGACATTGGTTCATGACCTAGGAAAACGTCTTTGTTCCAGACATTAGTTCATGACCTTGGAAAACCTCCCAGTCCCAAACATTGGTTCATGACCTAGGAAAACCTCCCAGTCCCATGCATTGTTTCATGACCTAGAAAAACCTCCCAGTCCCAAACATTGCTTCATGACCTAGGAAAACCTCCCAGTCCCAGACATTGGTTGATGACCTAGGAAAACCTCTCAGTCCCAGTCATTGGTTCATGATCTAGGAAAACCTCCCAGTCCCAGTCATTCGTTCATGACCCAGGAAAACCTCCCAGTTCCGGTCATTGGTTCATGACCTAGGAAAACCTCCCAGTTCCAGTCATTGGTTCATGACCTAAGAAAACCTCCCAGTCCCAAACATTGGTTCATGACCTAGGAAAACATCCCAGTTCCAAACATTGCTTCATGACCTAAGAAAACCTCCCAGTCCCAGACATTGGTTCATGACCTAGGAAAACCTCCCAGTCCCAGACATTGGTTCATGACCTAGGAAAACCTCCCAGTCCCACACATTTGTTCATGACCTAGGAAAACCTCCCAATCAGAAACATTGGTTCATGACCTAGGAAAACCTCACATTCTCAAACATTGGTTCATGACCTAGGAAAACCTCCTTGTCCCAGACATTAGTTCATGACCTCGAAAACCTCCCAGTCCCAAACATTGGTTCATGACCTAGGAAAATCTCCCAGTCCCAAATATTGGTTCATGATCTAGAAAAACCTCCCAGTCCCATACATTGTTTCATGACCTAGAAAAACCTCGCATTCCCAGATATTGGTTCATGACCTAGAAAAACCTCCAAGTTCCAGACATTTGTTCATGACCATTTTTATCTCTAACTAGTTGTCCTTTAAATTCTAAATAACTTTCAGATATATCCAAAAACGTATCCTGATTATTAATTTTAATTCTTATTTCATTTCTTTTGTTTAAGGAAGAACTACCCACATCAGGAGTATATTCATGAAATTCATATGATTCTATACTTTCATCAATAATAAATTCTTCACTCAGATTTATTTGTTCATTTTTATAGGATTAATTTTAAATAAATTTAATCTCTTCATCAGTTATTTTTTCTATATAATAAACTTCATGGTAAATAATAATTTTATTGAATTAATCTTCAAGGGAAATAATCCGAAAGTAATTACAGCAAATAATTTCATGAGTTGTCTCCTCTAAATGCCACACCACAGGATATGGTTGAGTGATTTTTCCGTCTGGACTGAATGCGTTCAAGCGATAAGTGTGCACATTCTAGATATTTCATCAAGACCTCAAAGCGCTTTACAATGTCTTTGAATAGAGGACGTACACATATTCATAGAATATCTCTAGAACGATCTAAAAATTACTCAACTGTGAATGAATTCCTCTTTGTTTAACGGGTTACGCTATAAGCCGCTGGAATTCCTGTCTGGGTTGTATGAAGAAATTTATTATGCGGTTTAATTAACTTTTTTCTGTGCTAAGCAAATCACGATTTTTTTCGTGGTGGGAAAGCAGGCGGACTTACATTTTAACAAAGCGAGCGGGTACGAGTAATAAGGCAATATGGAGGCTTCTCCGCATTCCCTCAAATAAAAAAGTGCGGGATATTTATACCCCCCTAAAATCAACATTTTTTAATTTCTTATTTTTTTTAATGATATGGGGGAGCGCCCCATATCGCTATATTACTGATACATACGCGTGTAATTGTTTCAATTTGATGATACATACACAAGTAATATTAATAATATTACTTTGATTATATATAGACGTGTAATTATATCAACTTGATGATATATACACGTGTAATTGATGATGCATACACGTGTAATTATATCATTTTGATGATACATATACGTGCAATTATATCAATTTGATGATACATTCAGGCAAAATTATATCAATTTGATGATACATACACGTGCAATAATATGAATTTGATGATACATAGACATGTAATTATATCAATTTGATGATACATACATGTGTAACTATATTCTTTTTGATAATACATACACGTGTAATTATTTCTTTTGATAATACATACATGCGTAATTATATCAATTTGATGATACATATCATTTTGATGATATATACAGGTGTAATTGTTTCAATTTGATGATACATACACATGTAATTATATCAATTTGATGATATATACACGTGTAATTATATGAATTTGACCAAACATACAACACCTGTAATTATATGAAGTTAATGATCAGAATACATACATGTGTAATTATATCAATTTGATGATACATACACGTGTAATTGTTTCAATTTGATGATACATACATGTGTAATTATATCACTTTAATAATACACACACGTGTAATTGTTTCAATTTGATGATACCTACACATGTAAATATATCAATTTGATGATACATACACATGTGATTATATCATTTTGATGAAACGTACAGATGTAATTTTTTTCATTTTGATCATACATACACATGTAATTATATCCTTTTGATGATATATACATGTGTAATTATATCAATTTGATGATATATAGACATGTAATTATATTAATTTGATGATATATACACGTATAGTTGTTTTCGTTTGATAATTATTTCAAGTTGATGATACATATACGTGTAATTGTTTCAATGTGCTTATACATACACGTGTAATTATATCAATCTAATGATACATGCACATGTAATTATATCAATTTGATGATACATACATGTGTAATTATATCAATTTGATGATACATACATGTGTGATTATATCAATTTGACGATACATACACCTGTAATTATATGAATGTGACAATACATACATGTGTAAATATATCAATTTGATGACACATACACATGTAATTACATCAATCTAATGATACATACACGTGTAATTATATCAATTTGATGATACATACACGTGTAATTATATCAATTTGATGATACATACATGTGTAATTATATCAATTTGATGATACATACATGTGTAATTATATGAATTTGACGATACATACGCCTGTAAATATAAGAATTTGACGATACATACACATGTAATTATATCAATTCGATGATACATACACGTGTAATTGTTTCACTTTGATGATACACACACGTGTAATTGTATGACTTTGAAGATACATAAACGTGTAATTATATCAATTTGATAATACATACACGTGTAATTACATCAATCTGATGATTCATACATGTGTAATTATATCAATTTGATGGTACATACACATGTAATTGTTTCAATTTGATGATACATACACGTGTAATTATATCATTTTGATGATACATACACGTGTAATTATATCAATTTGATGATACATACATGTGTAATTATATCAATTTGATGATCCATACATGTGTAATTATATCAATTTGATGATACATACATGTGTAATTATATCAATTTGATGATACATATATGTGTAATTGTTTCAATGTGATGATACATACACGTCTAATTATATCATTTTGATGATACATACACGTGTAATTATTTCAAGTTGATGATACATATACGTGTAATTATATCAATTTGATGATACATACACGTGTAATATTATTCTGATGTCACATACACATGTAATTATACCTTTTGATGATACATACACATGTAATTATATCAATTTGATGGTACATACATGTGTAATTATATCACTTTGGGGATACATAGACATGTAATTATTTCGATTTGATGGTACATATGCCAGTACGCTAACTTTTTCATATTGATGAAACGTTCACGTAACTATTTCAAATGGAATGAACGTTCACATGTAACTATTTCAATTGGATGAAACGCTCATGTGTAACTATTTCAAATGGAATGAACGTTCACATGTAACTATTTCAGTTGGATGAAACGCTCATGTGTAACTATTTCAAATGGAATGAACGTTCACATGTAACTATTTCAATTGGATGAAACGCTCATGTGTAACTATTTCAAATGGAATGAACGCTCACATGTAACTATTTCAGTTGGATGAAACGTTCATGTGTAACTATTTCAAATGGAATGAACGTTCACATGTTACTATTTCAATTGGATGAAATGTTCATGTGTAACTATTTCAAATGGAATGAACGCTCACATGTTACTATTTCAATTGGATGAAACGTTCATGTGTAACTATTTCAAATGGAATGAAACGCTCACGTGTAACTATTTCAAATGGAATGAAACGTTCACGTGTAACTATTTCAAATGGAATGAACGTTCACATGTTACTATTTCAATTGGATGAAACGTTCATGTGTAACTATTTCAAATGGAATGAACGTTCACATGTTACTATTTCAATTGGATGAAACGTTCATGTGTAACTATTTCAATTGGATGAAACGTTCATGTGTAACTATTTCAATTGGATGAAACGTTCACATGTAACTATTTCAATTGGATGAAACGTTCACATGTAACTATTTCAATTGGATGAAACGATCACATGTAACTATTGTTAGTGTGTATGTAAACACCCGCACAAGCATATGATATAGAGGGAAAGAAAACAAAAAACTGGTCATTTCGACGTCTGTTTTCACATCAGTGCACATCTAAACCTAGATTTATAATCTTATTTACATAAGTAACAATGCCAGAGACTGTCGAAAGAGTAAGGGGGCTGCTACAACAAGGGAAATCCGTCTGAAGTGTTTGTTTTTGTGTTATTTTGTTTTGATTTTTTTACTTGCATTTTTCTCGAAATGTCGATTTTCCACACTAAAATTCTATCTCCTCTGCCATTTAACAAACGAATTGTATTATATTTGGCACACGTGTTCATCTTGTCAATGTTAATTGAATGACATCGTTTTTTAAGTATATATTGTAAACTTTTTGAGAAATGTTTTTTTTTTGGTAATAAAAATGCCGTTTTTGTACATTCATGATATTAAGTATTTTCAAAAATTCATAAAAAAAACAACTATCCAAAGTATAAAAAAACCGACGTCACCCTTTAGATATTGAATGGAAAAGACAATCTGCACAGGTTTTGAGTGATTTTATTCATAACTAAGGGAAGAGATACATTTTGAAAATTGAGTCAAGGTCCAGGATGGCGGCCGTTTCTATGATAACTAAGGACACTACAAACTTTTCAATGATATAGGATGACTGTATTTTGACAGTTACTCATGTACATACTAAAAGCAAAAACCCAAACTCAAAAGCAAAAAAAAATGACTTAGGGGCATCCCCCACCCCCCCCCCCCCCTTTTAAAGAGTATACATAAAAGCAATAAAATAACTCGAAAACCTTGCATGATCATATCTGGGGTCCTTTCCTTCCGGATGATGCCTGTCTAATCCATAAATGAGATTTACTTCCAATTTCTATTTGATGTCTTGAACGAGCAAGACGTCACCATCTTGCATTCCACGATGTACTTTTTATTTTCCTAGCTAGCAAACCTCTTGCCTGTCACCGTCAAACACTTTCAAACGCAAAGGGTACCATGCTGTGATTGAGATGCAATAGTTTTTTTGTCGCTCGAATTTTTGGTTGCCATGGTAACAGCGGCCATATTGGATTTTGTTTATGTTTTTCAAATCGCTAAAAGTCAAAATATTACCAAGGAAAGTCAACCAAATTTGAGATACAGGTAGTAAAGAGGACTGTCTTGGTTGTATTAGAATTAGATCGGATTTTTGATATTTGATCTACTCACTGAGAAAACAAATATTGAAAAACATCAACTTTCAAAATCCCCAAAACACCAATTGTTTTACACTAAATCATCAATAACATCACTATCATCAATTATTTCCCAAAACGCATCTGATACAAACTAGGCGCACATATAAAGAAGTTATATACCAAATTTGGTTCAAATCTAAGCGTAACTTTTTGACTTTTAGCGAAAAGTATACAAAAATTTTGTTATTGTTGAGAAAAGCGCAATTTTGAATTTCCGCAACTCAAAAACTCAAAATTTTATTGCACAATGTCAATATTTATGCATGTTATGGATAGTATCTTATAAGGAGTATATTTGCCACATATTAGGGTAATACAATCACAAAATAATTACATTCTGAGGAGGAAAAGTCACGAGAATGAAGTACATAATTCAACAGCGTAGAAGATCATCATTTGTCAAACGTTGGTAAACAGGCCAAACATGCTGATGCAGGCGGTTGTAATCCAGGGGCGTATGGATAGGGAGCTTATGCTGACCAGGGAATATGCCCTGTGCGATGGCCTTCTTGTAGAAGCACCAGGGGTCGATACCAGGCGGGCAGTACCGATGCTGAGGGTTGTCATCCGTGGAGTAGCCATGGTACAAGCTGGCAAAAATTGCTGTCTTCATGTCCTCATGTTGCCGTGCCCACGAATAGCTCTGGCATAATACTTACATAGCTTGTCTATGACATTGCCGGTGAGGCTTCCGTGTTTCCGTCCACCGAGTGTTGTACCTTTGAATAACAATAAGCAAAAGATAAATATTGAGCATACACACTATAAACCGACTCAGAAAACATTGTTTACATAAGTAAACTGTTTTATATGAAACATTCCGAAACAGACCTAACTAAAATCAGCAAATAAAACTAAAACTAGACAAAACTGAAATCAGTCAGTACAGAAAAAGAGCGAATGTAAACAAATCAACTACGTTAGAAACTAAATAGTTCAGTACAATAAAACAATTTTTAAAAACAAAAACATATGGCTTGAGGTTGATTATGTACAACTTATGTTTGTCAAAAAATTCAGGTGATTGTCATTATGTAATTGAACATTTATAGTTAGCGTTTTGAGAAAGTTATATTTTTTTTTTTTCTTTTGTAGAAAATAGAAGTGAGGTTATGAAGCCCATGGATTCATTATATTTGTGCATAAGGAAATAAATTTACAAACCCTTCTTGGAGAAGTCTTGAACTAAATTCCGCAAGGCTGTACTGAGTCACTTTGAAACATGGTTCATACACTCTTATTTGACAATAGCCACATCTGTTCCACATGGCTCAGCCCTGCAGACTCTGTCAAAGGCTTTTGCCACCGTCTCCAACAAATGCCGTGTAGCGTGGCTGATGCAGGTCCACTGATCTTCGCCACATGGTTTTTGCCGCTACAGCTTCCATCATGCCCGATGTACCTAAAGATGACGTACTAAAACTTAGGAGATCAAATTGCAATTACAAAATAAAAATAAAATGATATCATGCATTGCGTTGTGGCTGCCTAATCTCATCGAATCAGGCAACATGCTTATAACAGATAAGTCTATGATACGGCTGCCATGAATTATTAATTATGTAAAAATAATTTGTTTACTTACTCTTATTAATGTGACAACAGTAAATTGGTTCCATTTCTTGATATAAGTCTAGTTGACTTTCTAAATATAATGATAACTGTGTGGAATAAAAAAATTAAAAAATAGACCACGATGATAATGACAAAAGCAATAATCCTAATAATGTAATGATCAAATAAATCAAACAATTAAAATAACAGTGCATCCCCTCCAGAGCCATAAATCTTCTCTGTGTGTCGATTTCAATTGATCGGCTAGAAAAAAATAATTTGTAAGAAGAAATTATCATTTGGTAATAAAAAAGGCAACTCACCCGTGCAGTTGATGTTACAGCCTTCCTCTTGGTGTTCTCTAAGCCATGTGACGTACAGATGAGGATTGTTAGCCTTCTGCCACTTTCCAGTTGTCGCGCATGTTTGACAGAAGGCACTAATGACGTGAGCATCAACTACGAAAGCAGTGAGGCTGTCGATGGCACATCCAATTCCAATAAGAGACGAAAGGCCCAACGTCATCCATGTTCTGTCAAATTAACGGCGATGTCTAGCAGTTCAGTGTTATTGATGGTGATATCCAGCTGCCGTTGATGTTCTTTTTTCACCACCGCTACTGCCTTACTAAACATCTGTTGTGACACTTCTACGTTGAGACAGTAGATGTTTTCTGCGCGCTTCGCGAAGGTCTTCTTGTGGGGGGATGGCATAGAGAGTGTCTCACAGAAATTAGAAAGTTTGTGGGGTCGTATATCACTCTTGAGGCAGGCTACAACAACTCCTGTGTTAATATTGAACGGCTTAGGTGCCCTGACGCTGACATGTCGACATCTGATGTATATGTGGAGGCAAAAATGCAATCACAGTTGCGGCAGAAGGCCTCAAGGCACACGGCGAACCCTTTGCGCTTGACGCGTTGATACGGCATTTCACCTTAGATCTGCAACCAATCTGAGGGCATTGAAAAAGTGACACAAACGATGTCAGCATTCTGAGCTCACAAATAGTCTTGGTGAGGTCACCGTTTGAGTCCATGGTCATCTTCGTCATGTTGTTCATTGACCATGGCAAGCTTCTTCTCAAACCTGTTCTCAGAACGATGAACTGGTGAAGGAGGATCGAATGGCAGTTCACTGATGGGGATATCCAAACGATCCGAGGATGAAGAACTAGAGCTAGATCTACATTCCCTATGCCCAAACCTGGAGCATGGTGGTGAGCCACCACGTGTTCGAGAGCGGGTGGATGGTTCCAATCCTAAGTTAGATTCAGTTGCTTCCTGAGACGGAATATCTCCTGAATCCTCGGTCCAACGCTGTTTCCTGGCTTTAGCTAGATTATTGCTTCAAACTTTTCGTGAAAGTCGAGGCATTGTAAGCTAATTTGTGAAAACTAACAAGAATATAGAACAAACCTGAAGAATAAATCGCAATCAATCGTAAAACACATTTGCACTAGGCAGAGTAATAAAAACGAAAGCAAGGATTTTGTTTACAAACAACAGACATATCGGAACGGCTGCGCATGAGCCGACACTATTTGACCTGCAATATCCATGTAGTACATCGATACTATTACTATGCACGACTGCCATTCACTCCCGTTTCATTTTCAAAATTAGGACCAAAGATGAGCAAATTTATCATATTTTTTATAAAATGTGTAAATTTTTGTACTAGGGCAGCATGTTTAGAGGACTAAAAACCTCATTTATAAATAGTTTTCATGTTTTGTACTATTACAGATGGGTTCTAGGAGAGTCATTGAAAATGATAAAATCTCAAATGCAATACTTTTGACCCCCCCCCCTTAAGCAGTGTGTGTAGAGATTAGAACTTGTCTCTTTTCCCGACCTCTGAATCGCCCAGCAGTGGCATGGCGCAGGAGATCAGGTAACAACTGGAACTACCTATACCAGGACTGGCAGAGAGTCAACGCGGGTGATTCGCGGAGGCCGGCTGTCTAGCACTAGAGCACAGCACTAGCATTATTGCAGCATAGAATGTAGTAAGTTGGCCTTCTCTCCCCCCCCCTCTCTCTCTCTCTCTTTCCCTCTCTCTCTCTCTCTCTCTCTCTCTCTCTCTCTCTCTCTATATATATATATATATATATATATATATATATATATATATATATATCTTTCTCAACAGTCAGCTATACTGAAATACACAGTTAATGTTTAAACTGCCGGCCCACAAGATACACGAATAAAAGTAGTACAATTAGATTATCATGAATAGACATTCAACTTCAAAAGACAACTACTCTGCCATTCGCTCACTGCGTCTCGTCTATTTCTATTCCGGAAGACTGCCGGCACACAAGATACACGAATAATAGTAGGCTAATACAATTAGATTATTATGAATAGACATTCAACAGACAACCTACTCCGACATTCGTTCACTATGTCATGTGATGTAATGTAATAAAACATTTATAAAGCGCACAATCCATAGCTCTAATGAGTAACTGATGATAATCACAAATGATAATAATAACAATCCAATGAGTAACTGGGATGATAATGATAATAATAATAACAATCCAATATGAGTGAATGAGTAACTGATAATAATAATATAATTAATAATCAATTTGAAAACAACCACGCTCAGCCAAGGCCGTCTATAACCTACCTATATAGACGGCCTTGGCTCAGCTCGATTTGAAAATTGACGCGTGCTAATTACACAATACACACTGACCGCGTAGAGACAAAGACAAACGATGAGATATGAGCGAGGTGGCGTTCGGACAAGGCAAGGCCATCTATATAGTGTTATAGACGGCCTTGGTTGGGACCTAGGAAATCTCAGTATAGGTTGTTCCAGGTACTGAGATATCCTAGGTATAGGTAGTTCCAGCTGTGGACCATCGGCCTCCGCCCAGTCCGACCTTCACTGAAAAACACGTGTTAGTATAAGAAGTAACAAAGCCTTTTTTTTGCAAGCCGCTCTTGAAACAATTTGTCAAAATTGTCTGCACACAATGAATCACGTATCAGAAATTCAGTTATTTCATCAATGTCAACAGTTCTGGATTCCACAGTTGATTTCTTTGTACCCCGTGGAGTCGTGCTGCTCACTGGAGTGGGGGTGCATGAGGGCGGAATGTTGAGAAAAACTGTTGGTGGAATTGCAGGTACTTCAAACTGACTTCCAGGAGGCCGAAGTATGGGGACATCAACTGGCCAGTGAATTGTACATACTTCCATGTTACCAGTGATATTTTCAATGGCAAGATAATTGGGAAGGCAAGCTAACCATTCACAGCATTTTTCATTGTCATTTTGGAAAACCGTAAATGGCAAATTTCTCTTTGGATTGGTTAGTTCTGTAACCAGTAGTGCAACCTACTACACAACACTTCCTACCCATTTTAATAGGAGCAACAGCCTATTAAAGTCTAATCTGGATTAACTCTAGATAACTGGGAATAAAGAAAAGAGCGAGTTCATGATTTGACTTGAAATTAAATGATGCTTGCAGCTACTGCTAGATCTAGATCTAGATCTACTTCACTCTAAATCTGATACTTTTAATTAATTTGATTTTGTGAATCACATAAAAAAAACTAAATATTAGGCCTACATACTGTATCGATCTAATCTAGATTCTAGATCTAGATCAAGAGATCTAGATTATCTCTATCTAGATCTAGATTAGATCTAGATCTAGATAAGGTCTCGTTCGTAAAAATAAATTACACTGTTCACTGTCAGTCTAGATTCTAGATCTAGATAAACCCTAGAATTCTATAATAAGAACTAAAGCTTTGAATTAGAGCAGAATGTAGATCTAGATCTTGATCTAATCCAGAAAAAATAACACAAAAAACTTCAAATCACAGCACAGCACGTGATTGCAGCAAATAGAAAATCCGTCGTGAAATACGCAGAGAAAACAAGAAAATTAGAAAAGGCCAACTTAAGTCTCTTCTATCATCACTTTCGACTTTCGAATTGGGTGTCCGGAATACTCCGGAAGTAACATTTAACTACTAGAACGATACTCAGAAAGCAGTATTGATATTCATCGTCTCCACGTAAAAACCTCGGAGGAAGAATAAATTATTACTCCAAGGTAAAAACCACTCTAACCGAGAGAGGCAGAAGGTATCGAATATTTTTTTGATGTATCGTCTTGTTGACATCACTCAAGGCCGTCTCTAATAGAAGGCCTGGAAGGCTCCTGAAACAAGGGTAGTCAGCTGATGTTATCAGGCCGAATGATTATATTTTAATTAATACTTCTTAATATATTTTAACTGTGCTGCATAAGAAGAGTAAATACAAATAAAAAATTAAGACTTATTTAAACCCAATATTTAATCCAATAATCCGAATATTTTTAATTCATTGTGGAATTATTTCCGCCTACGCCGACAATGAAATAATAGAAATCAAGGCCAAAGGCCCATTTACGCAGTCTAGTATATATCACTCCGCTCACTATTTTCAATATGGCTGCGCCTATGTTCATTTCGTCTCAGAGCTGTTTATTACAAAGTTGTTTGCCATCTACCAAAATAAAAAGGTAAGTAGATCTAGGCCTAAGTAAGTAGATGTAGGCCTAAGTTTATTCTTCATTATTATGAATCTCTATATTTTAAAGCAATTGTCATTACTTGATGTTTATGATTCAAGACCCTAACACAGATGCCATACTATTAGGCTACTAAGATCAAGAGTAGATCGAGATCTAGAATCTAGTTCAAGAACGGTTCCATTCTGAAGGCTGAAGTTTGTTAAAAATAAGGCTTGTTTTAAACATCATAATTATTTATTTTTTTATAATAATGATGATGGTAATAAAAAATAATGATAATAATAATAATAATTTTAATAATAGAAGAAGAAGCTAGATCTAGATTTGATTTCTTTTTTATTTTCAGCTGAAGATATCACTAGAAAGGTTTGCCCATCCATGTCTTCAACTTCCTAACCCAGATCAAGTAGATCTAGTGAGAAACTGAAATTTGGTGGCCACCCTGACTCAGATATTGGGAGAGAAGAAAATGGGAGTTCAACTACGGTAAGATTGGAGAGAGAGAGAGAGAGAAGACTCTACAGACACACACACACACACAGGCCGAAGGCAGACAAACAGTTGAGTAAGGGGAGAATTTAGATTTAGCAAAGGAGAAAAAAAAAGAAAGATTAAGTGACACTTAGAGTTGGAGACTTTGATCTAGATATGATTTAATAATTTTAACTTTTAACTTTTTCTAGATCATCTATGTTAAAAGCTATAGACTAGATCTAGCTAGAACTAGATCGATATCCGATAGTATTTAGTATAGTCTCATATTAGGGTTTTTGTTTTTTTTAAATTTGTTTTTCAAATTATTTTCAATTGTATCAATATATAATCAATGTTCAAGGTATAGGTTAATGATGTCAAACAGTGAGTTGATGCAAAGTGCAAAGTCTGAATGGTGCTAATCTAATAAGTGTATGATAATATAATAATATAAAATTAGAAGCAAGCAATTTTTTTTATTGCCATATCATTATCATCATCATTTGAGGTCTATGTTGATGATGTGGCATACAAAATGAGGGGAGGGGACATTGTGAAGAAAGAATCTTTAGTGAAACTAAGGTTACTAATTCATTTCTATTTTTGTTTTCTTTTTCAGCTGACAATGGTCAACAAATGCTGTGTCCCTGGCTGCTCTTCAAACTACAAAAGGTCAGGGGAACAACAAGACAAAGTCGGATATGTGAACTCATTTTCATTTCCAAAGGATGAACTTGTAGAGCAGTGGAAAAAAATATTCCTCGTGACAATTTAATTGTGACAAAAAACACTGTTGTGTGTGAAAAACATTTTGATGAAGCAGACATTATTCGTGGATTATGTGGCACGGGGCTCCACTGTCGACAAGTATTATATTGTTGGGGTGATTCGTATCGCTCGTTTTCGTAAGTCCACCGTTTTCACTGTTGACATTGGGGTGATTTTTGTCGTTGTCGTAATGATTGATGGAAAAGTGGTAGTATGCACTTTTACTTTGATCACTTTCGCTTTCATGTGCTAAGGCTTTGGCGGAAGTTTTGTTTTTATTTTCCCGACAAAATGCTGTATCGTGATTTTTTTATTTACAATTTTCACACCATCTTTGTTGTAGATTCCTGCATTGTTTGGTGTTGTGTGAATTTGATTTGCAATGCGTACACCATTTTGATGAGGCAGCATGTGGTGGACAGCGTGAATCATCGTACTTCTGGTACAGGTACGGGCGTTTGTAAGTCGAAGAATTTATGCTAAGGACAAAAATGTCACTTTGAAGTTGAACGTTCTCCTCTTGATTTCGAAGACTTTCTTTGAATTCCCTGAACGACTGATTTCTCTCATTGAGTTGTCAGTGTAATAAATGGTTGATATTCTTAGGCAGTCCTTTCAACACCATAGCAATTAGAAGTGAGTCACTTATATTTTCTCCAGCTTGCTTGAGAGCCAATGATGCCGTCTCTGCTCTGATGATGTAGTCGGTGATTGACTCATCTGGATGGTTAACAAGCGATGTCAATTCATTGTACAGCGTAAGTATCCTTGCTGTGCCTTTCGGTCGGTAGTGTGACCGTAGGATTCGTAAGGCCTGTCTTTTGGCACCGTTCGCGTCCCTTAATATTAAAGAGAGGGAACGGTCATCGAGCAGCTGAATTAGCTCGGCATACGCTTCTTCGCTTTTACTACGATCGATCTCAGCAGTCTGAGCAGCATCATTGTCGACGTCTTTAAGGACATCATACAAACCACGTATCCTCATAAAAGCAAGGAACTTCGCTTCCCATAGCTCGTAGCATCTCTCATCACCATTGAAGGTGATGTTCCTGGGCCCATAACCTGTAAAGGATGGCTGGGCCGCCATCCTAGAAATTGATGGACACGGGTTGAGATCTAAATCATTTTTATTGAGCGAAGGACAAACATCTACAATTTTGTAGGAGAAACCAGAAGAAGAGCAGGTTACAGTTACAATAACAATAATCCAATTCATACATTTTATGGGAAGAAGTAGAAGAGCTACACTGGGAGTGATTAGAATTTATATAAACAATAAAGAATACACACAGGGTAACAATTATAACACCCATACAGGATACATAGTCCATACATCCTAACAAAATTATCATATGAATATGATTTAAGACAGACCTGTCTGTTTCATCTCCTAATTTTATATTACAGTCCTATTCTTCTCACTCAAGTTCATGTCTGTGGCATTTTATGAAGATTTTTAGAATCATCTTAAACAGATATTTTTGTAAAACTGTTTTTATCAATTGAATTTGAGAGCAAGAGTTCATTTATTATCTAAGTGCACAAATTTCTGTCGTGTTGTGCACTGTACTAGTACTAGTGTATAAGTTCAGTAAAGGATTTACTTTGTAATCCTCAATGTTGTTATTTTTTGCTTTTGGTCTAATTCATATTGTTGTTTGGCCACTTTGATTGAGTCTTAAATCACTAAATAATTTGTTTCACTATTGTTACTAGTGTTCAGTGTTACTATGAGCGTTGTCTTTATCTTCATTTAACGCAGTACAGTACTCGTTTTGCATTATAAATATATACAGTGATTTTAATATTAACAATAAGATTTTGTATCTCTATCTGCATTGTATACTGTGTGTGTGTGTGAGAGAGAGAGAGAGAGAACTGTGTGTGTGTGAGAGAGAGAGAGAGAGAGAGAGAGAGAGAGAGAGAGAGACAGACAGACAGAGAGAGAGAGAGACCTTATGAAACATGATTGAAAATGGAAATATTTTGATGACTGATTTTATACCATGAAAATAAAAATAAAACAATTAACTATACATTAACACTGTGTTGGATTCTTTTTAATCTTACGAAGTAATTAGTATGTGTGTGATGATAGTGATGTGCGTAGTACAAGTACAATGTCTTGTAGATTTATAGAGATCTAACTGATGACAGTCTAAGACTACTAACAACAGAGTTAGCAGATCTAGATCTAGTTGGCTGCGTTGGTCCTGCTGCGGGGCCCGCACGTCGGCCTAATAATAGCGACGCCATGTTTTTCTGCCTTCCACTTCCAGGCCTTCTATTAGACTAATTAGAGTGAGACGGCCTTGCATCACTCCCATGCACTGTCTGTCGCTTCACGTCTTGTCAGCCACGTATAAATCGAGACGAGACCATAGGACCAAAAACACTCGTTGACATAGAGAGAGAGAAAAGAGAGAGAGAGAGAGAGAGAGAGAGAGAGAGAGAGAGAGAGAGAGAGAAAGCACGCCTCGGCCTCCGCCTGAGAAATCTCCACGGGTAACAAACAAGAATCATTCAAATATACATGTATGTTATTAGTAGGTGGAACATGTCTTGCTTAACGGTTATGGATGAGAGGAAAAAAAATCGTGCTCTTCTTTTTATGTTTCGTATCAATGTTCATGTTCATTTGGATTTACTCACAAGAAAGGTAAACCTACTCTGAAGAACTTGCTTGTCAGACATTGTATTATGTTGTTAATATTATAGCTGTACTTTCACTTTCAATAACATACTCTGAGGTCAGTAGTCATTCTAAAAATATATGTGTTATAAATCAATTATGTTGTTGTCACACGTTCACATCTTTTTTTACAACAAGCCTCTCTCCCTCTACTTTCCCACAAATACAGTTGTCCAATGATAGTGAGGAAGGCAGGTGATTTGTACGGTTCGAGTTCCAACAACGATTTTTTATTAATAATATATATTTAATTGTCTCACTGTCTCAAAGATAAAGTAGATAACAAAAACAAAAACCATAGCATGTCGTAAAGGATTACGTTATCGGGGGATTGCGCTGTAGAATAAAAGGAATATTGAGAGGATTTTCATGAAAGGGAAATACGTAGGGGAAAGGACTAATAATATTGTGATCATTTCACGTCAAAACAGCTTGGTTATAAGATATAACATGAAAATTTATTTATTGAGGAATAACGTATAGAGTGTGTAAGTAATATTGTACATTCGGAGCTAAATACAACTGCTCTTCACGAAGACGGGACGAAGACTGACTCAGACAACGAACATTGAAACTCTCACCAAATCTAATACTATTCTAGCTCTAAAAGGTATAGTCTAAGTGCTCTAGAACTGCAAGGCGGGATCGGGGGGGGGGGGGGGGCAATGATGGAATATTAAACGGAGTCAGGGCCATATGCCCGCTAATCACGAAATAGAAGGCATAGTCAATAAACCAATGACCAAGGTTCAAGCGAAGGGTAAGTAATGGGAGCTTATCTTATAGGTTTAATGAATGAAGTTCACAGTAAATATAAGTGGGGAATCAAAATATAAACTAATTTAAGTTTGTTTCTTTTCCCTTTAAATGATGGCTTAAAATGATCAAAACATAAACAATAAAAGAGGTGAGTGCAAGGGGGGCGCAGACAGTGTAGGCAGACATATATATATACAATCAAATGCACTCAAACAGACACTGGAAACTACTCACATCTCAGACATAACAGTATCACATTGCTACAGTATCAGTTGTGTTTCCTATAATAACAAACAATCGCCACCCCCACCCACCATACAGAACAATTTCCGAGTTTACCGCCATCATAGTCGAAATCTCCCTAACTTATTTTTTTAAACAGTTTTACATTCTTGATTTTTCATCTCAATTTAAAAAAGAAAGAAAATTCTTTTGACAATTTAGAAAATTTCATTTCTAATGTTTTCTTTTGAAAGGGGTTTGGCTTTGCTGCAACTTTGGTGACACGGGGACACACACAACAGCACCTTTTAAAACAAATGTTTTTGAAATGAGCTTTTGTATTGCATGCTGCAACTTTGGTGACACGGGGACACGCACAACAGCACCTTTTAAAACAAATGTTTTTGAAATGAGCTTTTGTATTGCATGCTGCAACTTTGGTGACACGGGGACACGCACAACAGCACCTTTTAAAACAAATGTTTTTGAAATGAGCTTTTGTATTGCATGCTGCAACTTTGGTGACACGGGGACACACACACACAACATTTTGAAATCCATTCCATGGTGTTTGAAAAAAAAAAAGAGAAGTTTTATTTTATTTTTTTTAGAGCTCTATTAATGCTCACAACAATTCGATTTTAGACTGCCGTACAAGTGTGATAGGGTGACAGGCGGGAAAGGAAATGTTGTCTGCATGACGTCATACAGGGTGATAGATACTTACCGGACTTACGTGAACATGTACATGTATTTTAAAAGTTTACTGTGTCAACAATATCTGACGTATTCCAATGGAAATGCTATTTATCAAATTTTGTCTTTTAAAATGTTGTTAGTACCTTTAAAAAAATGGAGAACATCGTCATACTATCCATCCTCGGCCCTCACCCTTTCCTTGAAATTTTCAATGACGTCAAAAAGTTTTGTCTACAGTGGTGAGCAAAACTTTCCGTTTAATGTTTCTTTTAACTAGTTTAGAGTTGGTCTAAGCCCAACAACGTGTGTACTTTCTTCTAAAAATCAGTTCCTCCTCTGTAAAGAACATCATAGGATTATTTTATAAATCTTTAATTGAAAACGTATTGTCGTTCTCCATTATTTGCTGGTACCGAAACACATCGTATAAGAACAAAAATAAACTTCAGAAAGTTGTCGATTTGTGTTCAAGAAACATTAATGAGCGTCAACGGAGTCTAGGTTCATTTTGTGACCAACAAACAATGAAGAAGGCATCTGTGATTTTGGATGACAATAATCATGTACTATTTTTTGTAAATTTGAAGACTTGAAATGCGGAAAGTGCATTGAGCAGAACAAATGGATACAGCTACTCCTTCATTCCATCTGCCATCAGGTTAATAAATAAGATTCAAGATAAATAATATAATTATGTAACTGTACATAACTATTTAAGTATGTGTTTCGCTAGCAGTGGTTCATTATTATTTTCTTCGTTCGTGCTCTCTCTCTCTCTCTCTCTCTCTCTCTCTCTCTCTCTCTCTCTCTCTCTCTCTCTCTCTCTCTCTCTCTCTCTCTCTCTCTCTCTCTCTCTCTCTCTCTCTCTCTCTCTCTCTCTCTCTCTCTCTCTCTGTCTCTGTCTGTCTCTCTCTCTCAGACTCTCTGTGTATGTCTGTCTGTCTGTCTGTCTCTCTCTCTCTCTGTCTCTCTCTCTGTCTGTCTGTCTGTCTCTTTCTCTCTCTCTCTCTCTCTCTCTCTCTCTCTCTCTCTCTCTCTCTCTCTCTCTCTCTCTCTCTCTCTCTCTCTCTCTCTCTCTCTGTCTATCTATCTATCTATCTCTCTTTTTCTTTCTCTCGGCATTATAATTTGTACCCCTTATGCATGTGGGAGTACAATGCATTTGTGTTATATGTTGCATGCGTGCTGTGTGGCACTTTGTCTTATTTTTTGTGTCTGTGTATGTGGAAAGTGGTTTTGGTCAATGGTAATTTTTATATTAGAATTTGTGCTTTATACTTCGGTGATAATTAAAAGTTTTTAAAAAATGCAATTGAATTTGAATAGAGTTATTGAGACCGGATCCCTAAAAAATCTGGCTTTTAAGTAGCTACTAAAAAAAAAACAGCCACATGGTCCACATGGGTTGAGGTCCGACTTTTAGAACAACATTGACAGAGTGGAGAGGAAATATCAAAGCCGACAATATTGGAAAGAGAAACCTCTAACGCCTGTCTCTATTGCTATTGCAGAGTGAATTTAAAGTTAGTCTCGATGACAAACAGACAGAGATAAAGAAGGATAAGCAGAGATATAGACATACACACAGACAAACAAATGGATACGTAGATTCCTTAAGGCCCCACAAAGTCACATAAAGAACCAATTTCAGAGAACATCAAATAAATGGTATCTGCTGTGAGTCCTCACTCCTCAGGACCATTCGCATTTTTTCCATTTCTTTCTCAACAGCCCGTGACTAAATCTAAGTCCATACAATAAGTAGAAGTCCCCCCCCCCCCCCCAATTGATACACAGTAAAGATTAAGACACAGTGGCAGTCGCAGTGTAGAGCACATAGGGAGAAGTTAATACTACGTAGTACAAGTACACTGGCTAGAACAAGAAGTAGAAGCCTTTTGGATTGCACGGCAGCTTAAACAAAATCTGAGTCGCACAGCTTTGTTGACTGGCACGCATTTTACAATGCCCTTTGAAGCTTTGAACAAAGCAAACTCAACCCTTTGAAGATTTAAACAACGCAAACTCAACCCTTTGAAACTTTGTACAAAGTTCTGACAGATGGACGCATTTTACAACAAACTCAACCCTTTGTTGAAGCTTTGAACATAGTTAGGACAGGTGGACGTATTTTACAGCAAACTCAACCCTTGAAGCTTTGAACATAGTTAGGACAGGTGGACGTATTTTACAGCAAACTCAACCCTTTGAAGCTTTGAACAAAGTTATGACAGGTGGGCGCATTTTACAGCAAACTCAACCCTTTGAAGCTTTGAACAAAGTTATGACAGGTGGGCGCATTTTACAGCAAACTCAACCATTTGAAGCTTTGAACAAAGTTATGACAGGTGAGAGCATGTTACAGAAAACTCAACCCTTTGGAGTTTTGAACAAAGTTATGACAGGTGGGCGCATTTTTACAGCAAACTCAACCCTTTGAAGCTTTGGACAAAGTTATGACAGGTGGGCGCATTTTACAGCAAACTCAACCATTTGAAGCTTTGAACAAAGTTATGACAGGTGGGCGCATTTTACAGCAAACTCAACCATTTGAAGCTTTGAACAAAGTTATGACAGTACAGGTGAGAGCATGTTACAGAAAACTCAACCCTTTGGAGCTTTGAACAAAGTTATGACAGGTGGGTGCTTTTTACAAAATACGATGACGTAGAGGCCACATTAGTGTTAATTTAGTAATCTTTGTAGTACAACCGATAGTATCGTGAATTTGTAATCACAACGATAATTTTTCAAACTCTGGTTGGCTCAGTGTTTGTGTTTTTTAAAAGTATGACCGTCTACTCTTCTTAGGAACGTACTTCAAGATCTGTCTTCCTCACTCAACTTAATATGAATGCGTACCCAGCTATAGGCAAAGACATATATTTTCAGAAAGTTAGTATGACCTGCATAACGTGTAGTTGAACTGTATGCTTTGCAGGAGAGTTGAGAGGGACTTGAATGAAAAAAAACCCACCCTATAGTATAAATGATGTAAACTTGGTGAGTTTGTACGTGGCAACCTCAGTGCTATTTTGACTTACATGTATTTCCCTTTATCCACTTTTTGAAAGTCACATAATGGAATCTGTTTTTACCCATCATACATTCAAAGCACATTTCCTTTTTGTAGTACATTATTGTCTGTGCATCAGAAAACAAGACATTGGATTGATAGATAACATAATAAAAAGGGCATCCAAAATCAGAAACAACGATCAACCATATCTGGACGAATTACATGTCACATTGTCAGTAATTGCACAAAGAAAATAGAAAACATCCTTAACGATTCGATCGACCTATTACAACCACAAATAAAATTGTCACATCACTCCAGAGTACCCATACACTTGTTTTGCCGAAAGGCAAGATACTGGAAATATTTTCTCCCCTTTGCAATAAATAGTATATATCATCACAAACACCACACAATACCCCTGCATTGTTAACCATTCATAGCATCATTGTCACTGTGCTATAAAGAATTTTGCTTTTTTAATATTGAATTGCAATACCCTTGTGTGACAACTCCACTAAAAAAAGACAGAACAAACACGTGACGTTTCGGGTATAACCCTTCGTCAGACAACAAACGAGAAATATCTAGAATCTAGATCTAAGTAATACATAATGTGATATCGGAGGTATTACTTAGATCTAGATTCTAGATATTTCTTGTTTGTTGTCTGACGAAGGGTTATACCCGAAACGTCACGTGTTTGTTTTGTCTTTATTAGTGGAGTTGTCACTTATTGTCATATTTCGCCTTTTGACTTCACTCCACTGTGGCTCCTTCGTATTATATATTAATACTGTTACTCCCCAGGGTACAGTAGCATCCCCATTTTATCTTCTCCCTGTACACAACAGACTGTAGATCGAAACAGGACGACGTCATCATAGACAAATAATGATATGCAGACGTTACAGGGGAAATCGGACTTATAATTAATGACAATAGTTATTTAAGTGCAGTAGATAATTTGTGAGCTGGTGCGATCAAAACTACATTGAATTAAATGTTTCAAAAACTAAGGAAATGATAATTGATTTCCGGAAAAATAAAATTAAACCCTCCTCAGTCACTATAAAAATAAAAGGGATAGAAATTGAGCGAGCACAGAACTACAAGTATTTAGGAATAATTATTGATAACGCATTGAACTGGACTGAGAACACAGACAACATCATTGAAAAAGCAAACACACGGCTTTATTGCATGAGAAAACTGAGATCTTTTCATGTCGATACACACCTATTGCAAATATTCTATTCGTCAGTTATAATATATTCGGTGTTGAACTTTGAGCACACAGGACTCGTTTGGCACAGTTTATGAACGGCGCATAACCAAAAAAACTGACTGACATCACTGATGAAGAAACTCTTCCACTTCGTACAGACATTGACTGTCTAAAATAATTAGAAATGGTAGGTTCAGAGTCCCAAAGGCCAACACAAACATATAAATACCTGAATTCATTCATTACGTCAGCAGTCAAGACGTGGGGGTTGGGCCACAGCCGGTAGCCTGCTATGGGCATGGGTCACTCAGTATTGAGAGACGGTGTATATGTGGAGATCGGTTGGAATCGAAGAGAACACAGGTTTACTGTGTTGTCTTCGGTTGGAATGTATTATCATTGGATAAGAGAGCGCTAAGCTGGCAACTTGCAGGACACAGACTAGAAGTAGAAGTTTATATTTTTCTCTAACATATACTGCAGCGATTTTCAGTAATCCACGACTGATTTGTGCGTGCGTGTGTGTGTGTGTGCGCGCGCGCACGCGGTGTATGTGCGTGTGTGTGTGCTTTTATCCAGATCGCATTCATGACAGTATTGACATGCGTAATTCAAAACTCCTTAAAGGCAAACACAAATTGTCTGTATCTCTACACATCTTGAACACCGGACATACTCATTTTTTGTTTACTATACTATTCTGTCGACGAGAGAACTTTACTATATAATTCAGGCGGCCTGTTAACTGTTAGATACTTGTGTACTTACTGATTTCAGAAGAAAAAAAGAAGAGGTTCATATGCTCTGAATAATGGCTAAATACCCAGAAAATAGATTTTTGATGAGAGCTTATCACTGTTGGTATTTATTGCTGTGTTAGATTCAAGCAGCAGTATCTTTTGGTGAAGACACATTACACTAGATAGACAGTTAAGACAGAGATGGCATTGACTCTCCTAAAAAACTATTGCGTTTGGAAATACCCCATCTTAAAATGGTACGTTTAACATTGACAAAATGACATGCTTTTTAAAAACCTGTTTGAACAAGGGACACGCCAATGTTGATACCACACTATCATGACACGGGGAGAACACACTAAAAAACATTTTCGAGATTGATAACAAGTGAAAGGTCGCCGGGATTGCGAATATGCTCGGGAGAAATTGGCGAATGGCTGTTTTTATAGAAAAGTAGCCCATTTGTCAACGTTTTCATCGACACCCATATTATATAATTTGCTTTTTTAAATATTATTATGTTCTCCTCTCCCACATTTGCCGTCCTCTCTCATTTTTTCCTCCCCCCCCCGTTCCCCTTGTTTTACCTCTATCATGCAGAACGTTCTTTTCTCAGCAGCATGATTTCGAAGGCACTGATATTGATAAGGGTAAATTTATTAAAGTTGCCTTCCTAAACTTCCCAAAACAGAAGATTAACCGTGCAAGAGATCAACAATCGATTCAAACCAAAGACATCTGAAACTTGTAAGAATCAGTGCACTGGAGCCAACATTCCGGGGTGCAACGCCAAAACATATAAAGAACTACTAGATTTACTCTCTAAAGGCAAATTGGAAGGCATCCCTTTGTATGGCGAAAATGAATATATATTTTCATATGAGAAGGAATATTTCAAACGGACGAAGCTAACAAACAAGAAGACGCTTCCAGATTTGGCCCGATCTATTATCTACCATGTGGATAAAAAAGGTAATGTGATGAAAAAGACAAAAGTCAATTGCAGCCACATGAATCAGTTGACATTTCGGATAGATTTGGTGGATGGCTACGGTAAGAACAGAAGACGTGGAGGGATGAAGTCAGGGTTTGGATTAAAGGAAATCCCCAAAGTTCAAAAGTTTTCGATCATTCGGCCGTTGGACGAGTTCAAGACCTAAACAATGGAAGCTACCTGGCCAATATTACCTGTGTTTGGACCGGATACGCAACTGTAAGTTGCCGATACTTTTTAGCATTTCAAACATAGTTACATGAAGAATCTCTATATTAAATGCATACATACACGCTGTTTTATGTGCAAGTTGCACACTGTGCTGCTGTTGGCTCTCAAACATCTACTACTACGCTTGAGAGTAAAGGCAGTTTTTTTCACCCGTCTTCGATGGGACTAGGTATCGATCCACCTACCTGAAAAAGGGGAGTGGATTTTACTGAGGAAAAAAAACATGGAGAAAATATTTCAACCTATCGAGGCACGAGCTCACGACCTTTTGCTTGGGAGGCCGATACCTTGTCTCTGAACCATCGAGTCCCTCTGTCAATATGTGGTACTGTACGAGATTAAGATGAGCTGAAAAGCAAACTTACGTGATTGTCTTTTGGTAGACCAGCAAACACAAAAGAGGATTCGTACATTGCTCACCTGTAAGAATGGATAGTCAGAAGTCAGAGGTATTTGTCGGAGATTAAAAAAAAATCCCGATTAACATCGTCCTGTTTCCTGTAAATATCAGTAAGTTTGGGATTTGTTAAATTGAGGTAAAAGATAAAAACAAATTCAGTGTTTTGATTTTGAGAGAACATAGCTACGCACGAACTTCACACTCAAGATTCGTTGGGTCATCACGAACTTCACACTCAAGATTCGTTGGGTCATCACGAACTTCACACTCAAGATTCGTTGGGTCATCACGAACTTCACACTCAAGATTCGTTGGGTCATCACGAACTTCACACTCAAGATTCGTTGGGTCATCACGAACTTCACACTCAAGATTCGTTGGGTCATCATGATAAACTAATGTAAGACCAGTGGCGTGGCGTAATGAGCGCCACGTGGCGCCACCCTAAAATATCGGTAATAGGCGTATTGATGAATTTAATAAATACTTTAATTTATAGAACACCCCCTAAATATCCTTACACCACCCACCGACTCTTTCCCTTCCTCCCAATAATAAACCTAGTAGGCCTAGACTAGGCTTTCCTTCCTCCCAATAATAAACCTAGTAGGCCTAGACTAGGCTTTCCCTTCCTCCCAATAATAAACCTAGTAGGCCTAGACTAGGCTTTCCCTTTCTCCCAATAATAAACCTAGTAGGCCTAGACTAGGGCTTTCCCTTTCTCCCAATAATAAACCTAGTAGGCCTAGACTAGGCTTTCCCTTCCTCCCAATAATAAACCTAGTAGGCCTAGACTAGGTTTTCCTTTCCTCCCAATAATAAACCTAGTACTAGTAGGCCTAGACTAGGCTTTCCCTTCCTCCCAATAATAAACCTAGTACTAGTAGGCCTGGACTAGGGCTTTCCCTTTCTCCCAATAATAAACCTAGTAGGCCTAGACTAGGCTTTCCCTTAAACCTCCCAATAATAAACCTAGTAGGCCTAGACTAGGCTTTCCCTTCCTCCCAATAATAAACCTAGTAGGCCTAGACTAGGCTTTCCCTTCCTCCCAATAATAAACCTAGTAGGCCTAGACTAGGCTTTCCTTCCTCCCAATAATAAACCTAGTAGGCCTAGACTAGGCTTTCCCTTCCTCCCAATAATAAACCCTAGTAGGCCTAGACTAGGCTTTCCTTCCTCCCAATAATAAACCTAGTAGGCCTAGACTAGGCTTTCCCTTCCTCCCAATAATAAACCTAGTAGGCCTAGACTAGGCTTTCCTTCCTCCCAATAATAAACCTAGTAGGCCTAGACTAGGCTTTCCCTTCCTCCCAATAATAAACCTAGTAGGCCTAGACTAGGCTTTCCCTTCCTCCCAATAATAAACCTAGTAGGCCTGGACTAGGCTTTCCCTTCCTCCCAATAATAAACCTAGTAGGCCTAGACTAGGCTTTCCCTTTCCCAATAATAAACCTAGTAGGCCTAGACCCAAATAATAAACCTAGTACTAGTAGGCCTAGACTAGGCTTTCCCTTTTCCCAATAATAAACCTAGTAGGCCTAATAGGCTTTCCTTCATAATAATAAACCTAGTACTAGTAGGCCTAGACTAGGGCTTTCCCTTTTTCCCAATAATAAACCTAGTAGGCCTAGACTAGGCTTTCCCTTCCTCCCAATAATAAACCTCCCAATAATAAACCTAGTAGCAAGAGCTCAATAATATTGTAACCCAAGACAACGCCTTGCTGGGTGGAGATAGGCATTACGCATATTTGTATCTTGTTTTGTTATATATAAGAGGTCTCAGAAGCTCCAAAAGTTCATCAAATGAATCTTCGTTCATACGCAAAAAAATTCGAAAATCATTGGGGTCAGTACATCGCAACTCATATAATAATTCTAGCTATGGCCAAACTTTTAACGCTGCAGCAACCAATTTTTGGCCCACTTTCTTTTTGTTCTGTTTTGTTTTTCTTTGCAAGGCTAAAGCAAGAGCTAACGCTGTTGGTCCATCCATTAAACTCTTGGCACAAATTAATGTTTGACAAACAAGTTTGACCGTGTATAGGCAGACGTCAAGCTGTCAAATACATTTGATGAAACATGTTTGTTCTGTTTTGTTTGACCGTGCATAGGCAGACGTCAAGCTGTCAAATACATTTGATCAACCATGTTTGACAAACAAGTTTGATCGTGTATAGGCAGACGTCAAGCTGTCAAATACATTTGATCAAACATGTGTGTCAAGCAAGTTTGACCGTGTATAGGCAGACGTCAAGCTGTCAAATACATTTGATCAAACATGTGTCAAGCAAGTTTGACCGTGTATAGGCAGACGTCAAGCTGTCAAGTACATTTGATCAAACATGTGTGTCAAGCAAGTTTGACCGTGTATAGGCAGACGTCAAGCTGTCAAATACATTTGATCAAACATGTGTGTTAAGCAAGTTTGACCGTGTATAGGCAGACGTCAAGCTGTCAAGTACATTTGATCAAACATGTGTGTCAAGCAAGTTTGATCGTGTATGAGCCGCGCTACTTAGTACTAGCTCAAAAAGAAAAGAAAGCTCGGTGGTTGTGATTTGGTGGTGGTCGTGTGGGGAAAATGCGTGATCGAAATTTCAATTGTCAATATCTAGCCAGGGACAAGGTAATATCCGTGGATTCGTGCGAAAGACCTTGCTAATGAAACTCTTTTTTTAGGGAGCGTAGTTAGCTCGATTGGTAGCACGCTTTCTTTTCATGGCGAGGCGATGTGTGCCGACGCAGAGGTCGCGGGTTCGATCCCTACGGTGGCCTGATTTGTTTCTGTCTATTCCTTGTGTTTGCCTCGTCTTTGTTCCTATGGGACTTTCATATTATCTTGTGTCGTTACATTAGCTCGCTAAATAGCGAGCAGTGAGCATTAAAGCTCGGGTGTCCACATCACTAGCCGCATTTTTCAAGCTACTAACTCGCTACTAGTTTTTTTTTTGACTAGCTACATGGCTCGTGGTGTGGGCGGCCAAGCGAATAAAAGCGAGCTTTGGCGTTCGCTTGTGGCGCACTCTCTCGATCGATTGTCATTTTGGTAGTGAATAGATCTAGTTATCAAGATGGATGCTAGAAAAGGCTTTTTTTTTACTGATGTTTGAGAATTGTCCCCTTACGTACGGCAATGCATTCTTTTTAGTGATAATAGAGAACATTGGGTTCATCCTATCAATATCCAAAGAAAAACCTACGGAGAATTTCATGACCTGATGCCTCAACTCAAAACAAGACTGTGAGCTGTGACAGATTTCATTCATACTTTCAAATGCTTCCAAGCACATTCTCGGCAATTCTTGCTCTTGTTGAAGCTGATCTAACTAAACAACATTCTGGTTACAGACAACCTATATCTGCTGAGGAGCGTTTAGCACTGACGTTGCGGTAAGTTGGTGTTATCTTTGTAATGAGTTGTGTATACGGTGGTTGTGATTTGGTGGTGGTGGTGTGGGAAAATGCGTGATCTTTCTCAATTGTCAATATCTAGCCAGGGACAAGGTAATATTTACGCACTGTATTGATTGGCTATAATGATCGACAACCGCTATTTCCATTCATTTTCAACAGCAAAGTCATTATTTAACAATTAAGAAACACGTGATGTGATTTGAATAGTAACAGTCGAATTAAGTCATTATTTATTTTTTGAAAACAACAAAACATAATAACCCATACATTGAACGGTGGAAATTGGAACAGATAAAGAAAGAAACAAAACATTACACACACTTTCATAACTGCGATAACAATCACTGCTGTCATAAGAAACATCTGTTGAAGTTGAAGTGGTTGTACATTGTGGGCCTGTGTCTTGTTGCAGCTGCTGGAAAACAGTCCCCAACAATTTTACTTATCTGTGTCTTTACCTGCATAACAAGGAACGAATCTCTCAGTTTTCTCAAGTCACAGGTAATAGATGAACAGCCAGTGTTCCAACTCAGCGAAGAGTTTGTGCGGTGGCCATTTTACAATGGCTGTTGAAGCGTTGATTAATTGTTTCGGTGACATCCAGAACACAGAGGCGTGGGACGACATGACCGTCAGAGAAGCTTCTGGACTCCAGAGATTGCTTGAAAGTGCAGGTTTTGTCTATTTTCTTGATTTCTTCAATGATATTTATCACCACGTTGATGTCCTCTATAATACATTTCAAACAAGAGTAACTAACGGAATTGACGCATCGCAATCTATTGCTTCTTTTACCAAAAGCATCCAAATTTGCAGAACTGGCTTAAAGCAGGGCCCACAAACAACAACAAAAAGAAAAAAAGTCTGACGTCAAATCATCTGCAACAGAGAGGTGTGTGACGCGTTGATGACACAACTTACATCAAGGTTGGAACAATCAACGCATGTGTCAGCTTTTAGTTTAGTTAATCCACAACACTTTACTGCATACTTGAAATTGAAAGAGTTTCCAGAGAATCATCTGAAAACCATTCTTTCTAACTACAATTTTATGGACGAAACAGCACTGAGAAGTGAACTGCGAGTTATCTATCAAAACAATACATTTTCTTTTGGAAAACTGCCTAAGTGTGTCTTCTCTATATAGTTTATTTGTTTGCTCAAATCTCACGAAAACTTTCAAAGGAGTCCACTAAATTGTTAGAAATTATATTAACAACCCCTGTATCATCAGCTGAACCTGAAAGATGTTTCAGCACTTTAGGTAGGATCAAAAGTTCTATGAGAAACTCAATGGGACAAGACAGACTAAATACTCTTACTCTGTTATCAACACACACGATGGGAATTAACAACATCTCAAATTTCAACCAACGTGTCATTGAAAAATGTGCCAGCCAGAAGAACAGGAGAGCTGGATTTTTTCTACAAATACTAATACATGTAGGTATGTGCGGTCGTATCTTTATATTTTTAATTAGGTTTTTTTTAATGACAAAACCAATATATATTCAAACGTATTAAACAAGCGTTGGTTTTGCCAAATTACTACCAAAACGGCCATTTTCATGCTCAAAATGCAAATTATTTCAACTTCAGGGAACCCCCCCTGACCCCCATAGAGCGCTACAAGGCCGTCTATATAGTGTCTATATAGACGGCCTTGGCGCTACCCTCCCCGCGCACCACGCTACTGTGTAAGACTACATGCAAAAAATCAGGAGGCTTGTTTTTCTTAACAGCTGAAAAATCCAACTAAACCCTGACCATACCACGATGAAAGAAGAATAAAATAAAAAGTCATCTGACATGGGGGGTTGGAAAAATAGGAAGGAGGAGAGGGAGGCCTATTTGTTGATATAATATCTCATTATTACTTATCATTGCACTTTATCATGGCCTTGTTTGACTAGCTCAACGTTGGCCTGGCTTATCCGTGGGAATACATCCGGGCAGCGCTGGATGTCTCCAGACAGGGGTCACAGATCATGGTCTCCGGCACTTTCCAACGCAAACGTATCGAAGAGGTAACAATCTTAGAATTCTGATATTATGTTAATGTTCATTGTCATCTGTATATTTATTTCTATGTTTATTCCCATAAACCATTTATTTGTCATTAGATATATAAATACGAACAATCCAAAAATGTGTTCCAATCTTGCGTCTTTTTTTCTCAATCGATAAGTTACAAATTTTATGTAAACGTTACAGATGACCTATAGTAGAGTGATGTGATGTGACGGCAATACGGCTATAACATCAGCACATCTAGTCAGTTTTGCTTGACGTGTCTATAAAAGGTTCTCTTTATTTAAATAAGCATTCTCTTTATTTCTATAGAAATTCTCTTTATTTCATTTAATGAAAGCTCCCACTTTAATGAAAATCAACGTTGTTTGTTCCATGCAATAACTGAAATGATTCTGTTGTGATCATATTTTGTCTTAAAGTGGGCGTTTGTTTTGCTGCTCAATGTAGCTAAGCTCATGCCACATTGGCCATATTGATGTTATAAGAACAAATTTGGGACATTCAATGGCAACAGCCCATCAAAATGCACAGTTTATTCAAATGGGTCATATTTATTACAAGATGGACTATTTTTTAGATGCTTTTTAGATATCTTCCAGCACCATCACATCACATGGTCTATTGACACGCATAGATTCCTTTATTTACATTACCTCTACTTCTGGTCCTTAGGTAGCCGCACTGACGTTAAACCACTTAAGATGTGCTTTTGAACTTTAGAACGGCATATTTTTGGCGATGATTGATAAATAATTCAATTTTAGTATTGTTTCACTGACAACTTACATTTCTGTTTTAAAGCCAAGGGAGGTTACTCTCAGTCTCATGTTCTTATCAACTGAAGACTCAACGGTCTCAGGTGACGTATAAAGACATGAACTGAATTATGTTGAATCCCGTAGGAACAACGGTGAGACAAACACAAAGAAATGAACAGATGAAATTCTTTAGTCCCAAACAGAATCGAACCCGCAACCTCAACGCCGGTATCCATCGCTTCACTATGAAAAGAGAGCGCACTACGAACAGTGCCAACTACTTTTTTCAATGCCTTCAATCGTCTTCCATTTTCAAATCTCGCGGCTTGGAGCAGAGCGCCATCATCGCCGACGACATTAGCATATCATATTACCGACCAAAAGATCTACGCATTATTATTTAGTTCTAATTTCAATTCACATACATACTTGATGCACGGTAAATTCAGTTTAGATAAATGCTACCGACCAAAAGATGACAAACTTAAAAGAGTCATTAAATCATGATTCATGGTGGCCAGCTGCGTTGCGATGATGAAAATCAGGTGATCGAGTTCAAATCCCGGGACAAGGATTGTTTGAAAAAAAAATGTTTATGTTTATATTTTCTTTTCCCATTAATTTCATTATTTTTCATAACTGCGCAGGGCATGGGTTTTCTTCTATATTTTTTGTAAAAGTTTTTTAAAACCATAATGTGCCAAATTTAGAACTTCAATGAAACAACCTAAAGCCGTAGCCTAGTTGGATGTACGTGACTTGTACTAAACACCAATGAAACAACCGAAAGCCGTAGCCTAGTTGGATATACGGACTTGTACTAAACACCAATGAAACAACCGAAATGCCGTAGCTTAGTTGGATGTACGGGACTTGTACTAAACACCAATGAAACAACCGAAAGCCGTAGCTTAGTTGGATGTACGGGACTTGTACTAAACACCAATGAAACAACCTAAAGCCGTAGCCTTGTTAGATGTACGGGACTTGTACTAAACACCAATGAAAACAACCTAAAGCCGTAGCCTAGTTGGATGTACGTGACTTGTACTAAACACCAATGAAACAACCTAAAGCCGTAGCCTTGTTAGATGTATGGGACTTGTACTAAACACCAATGAAACAACCAAAATGCCGTAGCCTAGTTGGATGTACGTGACTTGTACTAAACACCAATGAAA
>JAXRKP010000065.1:472500-482500 GCA_037039925.1 Doris montereyensis | reverse complement strand
TAATTCCCTGTTGTTTGGCCTCCCGCAAGAAAAAAAAATTAACAGACTTCAAGTCATTCAAAACAATGCAACTGGACTTATCTTTAAAAAACGAAAATTTGAAAATGTATCCCCACTACTGACAGAAGTTCATTGGTTTAGTCGAAAAAAAGAATAAAATTCAAAGTCGCAACTTTAGTTTCTAAATGTCTTGATGAAACAGCACCTAGCTATCTTCAAAGTCTTTTACATGTTTACAAACCTGGTCACATTAATATCGTCTGCCGATACTTCTACTCTAGTACTCCCAAAAGTAAAAACTAGTGCAGGTACACGATATTTCGCATATTATGGTCCATTTGTGTGGAATTTCCTCCCACCGAGTCTTAGAAAGTCAAAGTCACTGTCAATTATTAGAAAAAAACATCATGATACATCTTTTTAACTAGTTTATAAAAGCTTACTTTCTTAAAAGAAAAATTGAATGATTTTATCAAGGCTGTATTCATTCCTGTATGAAGAAGTTTTGTGTGTGTGTATTTGTGTGCGTGTGTGTGTGTGTTTGTGGAATATGAATTCATGACAGTATTTACTGTTAAACGACTTTCTTCTTCTTCTTTGCATTGTCGGTTGTTCTTCCATAAATTGCACACATTCATGTAGATTGATGTATGAAATTCATTTTGTGTATCATATATAACACATATATATAAATTGTTTTCTTAGAATATGTACTGCCTAGAGCCTTGCTCTTGTAGGTATGAGTGCAATAGAAATGTACATTATTATTAGTATTACTGCTGCTGCTGCTGCTACTACTGCTACTACTACTGCTACTACTGCTACTACTACTGCTGCTACTACTACTACTGCTGCTACTGCTAATGCTGCTGCTGCTGCTGCTACTACTGCTGCTACTGCTACTGCTACTAATACTACCACTACCACTACTACTACTACTACCACCACCAATACCACTACCACTACCACTACCACTACCACTACCACTACCACTACCACTACCACTACCACTACCACTACTACCATTTACCACTACCACTACGACTACGACTAATAGACTACGACTACTACTACTACTACTACTACTACCTACTACTACCACTACCATTACACTACAATTACCACTACCACTACCACTACCACTATCACTACCATCTACCACTACCACTACCACTACCACTACCACTACCACTACCACTACGACTACTACTACTACTACTACTACTACTACTACTACTACTACTACTACTACTACCACCACTATTACCATTACTACGAATAACCGCTACTACAACCTCTACATGTATTATACCGATGACAATAAGGATGAAAATAATAATAGTAATAATATAAATGCTCATAATAATTATAACAGTAATATTAATAGCGATATAACCGAGTGACTGAAAGATGTTCAGATTGATTATCGTTTGGTTTCACATGAATTATAGTTGATTGTATAAAATATTCTCATTAACAGGAGTGCTTCTGAATGCGTATCAAACAGATTGTTGACATATTTATCACAGAACCAGGTACGTTTAAGTCTCTAGAAACATGTCTATTGCTATTTGGTTTGTTCACTTTGCCATTATGTCTCCTGACAGGCTCAGTTGAAACTTACAATTACAATTTACAATGCGATTAAATATAAAAGCAGTGCCATCACGAAGACGGGCGGTTTGTGCAATCGCATGCTCGGCAAATAGGCATGAAATTATTACCGGTGTATTTTTCCGTAAAATACCACTGAGCTTTGACCAGTGCTGTAACACATATTTCAAAACCGATTTTTTGATTGAAAACGAAAACAATTCATGTACACAAATTCAGAGCATCTTTCCAGACGTGCATTGGTGGTTCTAACTTTAACTGGATACACATTACGATGTAGATATTTCATATGATATAAAAAAAAAGATAAAAATGGGATTGATAAATCCATGTCCTGTGAAAGTGCAGGCTCACCGACTATAAATAAGCAGGCCATGTCATTCAAAAATTCCTTCTGAACTCCCTTTGGGAACAATCGGTACAACCCCTATTAGGCGTTTTCGCACATACACTCTGACGTCATCTTTCTCTACTTGCAGTTAGTTGATACTCACTCACATGATTGAGAAAGTAGGGAGAAGTACCTTTCTAATAGTACAGCGTTGTGGAAAAACCCCCACCTGACTACAAAGGATTTTTGAACCATTACCCGTCGTGATTACAAACGCACAACACTACGGTTTAGCTACACACGCACAGAAATATACACACACACACACACACACACGCACACAGACACCACACAACGCGCACAGACAGACATATATAATTATAATATATGCATATATTATACATATATACATATATATATATATATATATATATATATATATATATATATATATATATATATACATGTATATATATATATATATATATATATATATATATATATATATATATATATATATACATGCATGTATATATTATTAGAGATAAAAAGACAAGATAAACACAGGGCACACGCATATATTAAATTTAATGGACATCAGACAAGACTCGAATAAGTGGCCTCCGTACCGGCTCCCTCTCGTTCTGTGTTACGAACCCGTACTTACTGCTCCTTGTCTCCACACGCCTTTACACGCTTTACAAAAAAACCTTGTGAAAATCGCTCACGGTGGCTTACTTGACTTATTCTTCTTCATTCCGTCTGGAACATAGAAAAATAGACACTCCTCCATTTCTCTCTGTTCTGTGCCACTTTTCTCAGCTCGACCAACGACCAGCCGGCTGCCCTGACCACCTTTTTTAAACAGATCTCACAGGTCTTCGATTTTGGTCTACCACTTTTCTCTTCCCTTGATGGTTCAGTAAGATGACTTTCTGGTGATATTATCGTATGGTCTTGGCACGGTGCATCCGATCAGCCCCACCTCCTCCAGGCTTTCTCCTGGTTGTAGGGATTATGTTTGGTCTTTTTTTCAAGGTCGAAATTGGTAATTTTTCTGGCCATCGGATCTTGAGGTTGTATCATAGACACCTGTTGATGAATGTCTGGAATTTTGTGCTATTTGTCTTGGTCGCGCGCCATGTTTCTGAGCTATATAGGAGGATGAATTTCACATTTGCATTACAAAATACGGATCGTGTTGTGTAGTGAGACAGGTTGTGAGTTCCAGAGGGGTTGGAGACCAGTCAATCTTGCATTGTTAATTCTTATATCTTCGTCAGTTTGTTTTCACTTCTTTTGTGACCATGCTGTCCCAGGTAGGTGAATTTCTATGTTTCCTTGATTTGATCATGTTGATTTTCTTAATTTCATCTGTTCTGTCTTGGCCATGTTGATTCTAAAGCAATTAACAAAAAGTCATTTATATGTCTACTGGCTGAAAGTTTGAATCGAATATTTGTTGGTTGTCTTGAGCGGGCTAAGGACGTTGTCACTTATTCGCTTTAGGTTGAGAGGTTTTTTCTTCTTTTTGTTTTCTTTTGTTTTGTTTTGTTTGTTCTCCAGTAAGACAGTTCCACGATGCGTCGGCCTGTGCCGTCAAACTCTTTGCCAATTGCTTGGTAAGCGGTCGCTGCTGACGGATCGCTTGCAGTGTGTTGTAGGCCACTTGTGTAGGTAGACATGTCTGACACATTCGTCCAAGAGGTAAAGTGTCGGCACTTTCAATCAAAAAGGTCGTGTATTCACGCTCAAAGGTCGTGTATTCACTTTCAATCAAAAGGTCGTGTATTCACGCTTTCAACAAGGTCGTGTATTCACACTTTCAATCAAAAGGTCGTGTATTCACACTTTCAATCAAAAGGTCGTGTGTTCACTTTCAATCAAAAAGTCGTGTATTCAAACTTTCAATCAAAAGATCGTATCTTCCACTTTCAATCTAAAGTCGTGTATTCACACTTTCGATCAAAAGTCGTGTATTCACACTTTCAATCAAAAGGTCGTGTATTCACACTTTCAATCAAAAGGTCGCGTATTCACACTTTCAATCAAACGGTTGTGTATTCACATTTCAATCAAAAGGTCAGCGTATTCCACACTTTCAATCAAAAGGTCGTATATTCCACACATTTCAATCAAAGGTCGTGTATTCAACTTTCAATCCCAAAGGTCGTGTATTCACATTTTCAATCAAAAGGTCGTGTATTCCCACTTTCAATCAAAAGGTCGTGTATTCACTTTCAATCAAAGGTGTTCACTTGAATCGTTGTATTCACACATTCCAATCAAAAGGTCGATTTCACACTTTCAATCAAAGGTTTTCAATCAAAGGTCGTGTTTCATATTTTCAATCAAAGGTCCGTGTATTCACACATTCAATCAAAGGTCGTGTTTTCACTTTCAATCAAGGTCATGTATTCACATTCAATCAAAAGGTCGTGTTTTCACACTTTCAATCAAAGGTCGTGTATTCACACATTCAATCAAAAGGTCGTGTATTCATGCTTTCAATCAACAGTTCGTGTATTCACATTCAAGCAAAGGTTGTGTATTCACACATTCAATCAAAAGGTCGTGTATTCACACTTTCAATCAAAAGGTCGTGTATTCACATTTTCAATCAAAGGTCGTGTTTTTACATTCAATCAAGGTCGTGTATTCACAAATCAAAAGGTCGTGTTTTTTACATTCAATCAAAAGTAGTGTTTTTACACATTCAATCAAAAGGTCGTGTTTTCACACTTTCAATCAAAGGTTGTGTATTCACTTTGCAATCAAAACGTCGTGTATTCACATTCAATCAAAAGGTCGTGTATTCACACACATTCAATCAAAGGTCGTATATTCACACTTTCAATCAAAATGTCGTTTTCACACTTTCAATCAAAAGGTCGTGTCTTCACTTTCAATTAAGGTCGTGTATTCACTTTCAATCAAAAGGTCATGTATTCACACTTGCAATGAAAAGGTTGTGTATTCACACTTTCAATCAAAAGGTCGTGTATTCACACTTTGAATCAAAAAGGTCTTGTATTCACACTTTCAATCAAAAGGTCGTGTATTCAAACTTTCAATCAAAAGGTCGTATATTCACACTTTCAATCAAAAGGTCGTATATTCCACTTTCAATCAAAAGATCGTATATTCACACTTTCAATCAAAAGGTCGTGTATTCACACTTTGAATCAAAGGTCATGTATTCACACTTTCAATCAAAAGGTCGTGTATTCACACTTTCAATCAAAAGGCCGTGTATTCACATTGTCAATCAAAAGGTCGTGAATTCAAACTTTCAATCAAAAGGTCGTGTATTCACACTTTCAATCAAAAGGTCGTGTATTCACACTTTCAATCAAAAGGTCGTGTATTCAAACTTTCAATAAAAAGGTCGTATATTCACACATTTAATCAAAAAGGTCGTGTATTCACACTTTGAATCAAAAGGTCGTATATTCACACTTTCAATCAAAAGGTCATGTATTCACACTTTCAATCAAAAGGTCGTGTATTCACACTTTCAATCAAAAGGTCGTGTATTCGCACTTTCACTGAAAAGGTCGTGTGTTCACACTTTCAATCAAAAGGTCATGTATTCACACTTTCAATCAAAAGGTCATGTATTCACACTTTCAATCAAAAGGTCGTGTATTCACATTTTCAATCAAAAGGTCTCGTATTCAAACTTTCAATCTTTCAATTTCAATCAAAGGTCGTATATTCACACTTTCAATCAAAAGGTCGTATATTCACACTTTCAATCAAAAGGTCGTGTATTCAATCAAAAGGTCATGTATTCACAATCGTGTATTCTTCAAAAGGTCGTGTAGTCAACTTTGAATCAAAAGGTCGTGTATTCACACTTTCAATCAAAAGGTCGTGTATTCACACTTTCAATCAAAAGGTCATGTATTCATTTGTCATTCACACTTTGAATCAAAAGGTCGTTTGAATCAAAAGGTCGTGTATTCACACTTTGAATCAAAAGGTCGTGTATACACTTTGAATCAAAAGGTCGTATTCAACACTTTGTATTCACACTTTTGAATCAAAGGTCGTGTATTCACACTTTGAATCAAAAGGTCGTGTATTCACATTTTGAATCAAGGTTGTGTATTCAAGCACCGGCAGGTTAAAAGGTATATCTCGAGTTTTGCGGGTAAAACCCACTCCTGGTCGAGGTAGGTGAATCGACACCATGTCCCATCGGAGACGGGCGATAAAAAAGGAGGTCCCGTGTGCAGATCACAATCCCTTGGTTTTTTGCAAGGCAGGATGGGAAAAAGTACGAAATCCAACCAAAAATCGCCTTAGTTACGGATGTGGGTAACATCAAATCAAAGCGAAATGTGTATGGGATTTACCTCAGCTGCAGTGCGCCCCATGTCAAGTCTGTGCACTCAGAAATGTATTGATGTCGTCTTGCCCCATTGTAATGGACCATCGCTTCTCGCTAATTACTTTCTGGGATGGGTGTGAGAATATCCCCACCGCCAGCCCTAGCCCGTCCAACAAAAATAACAAGAACAACAATAACAATGACAACAATGAAAACAACAAAATAAACAAAAACAACAAAAACTGAAACCAAAATACCCCCCCACACACACACAAACTCCAACATGAAAAACCCGATGTCTCTTGTTCATATTTCATGACTGAAATCAATAAAGGACTCTTCTTTTATTTACAGTGGTGCTTTGCTTGCACAAGGTAAAATAGTAACATTCTTTGGATAGAGACGTTTCTATAGCCTTTCATTTGAATTCGGTGTGGAATGTATCCTTTCGTCTTCTCTTTTGTTTGGTTGCAAGCATACAGTGCGAACTCTTTTTTTCTCTTATTAACCCGAGGAATGAATTGAATTGTAGATAACAATACTGATCACAATCAGTTTGCTGCTCATGGTAATTCAATTTGATATCCCTTCCTTTTTTATCTTCTTCTCCAGAGCGACGTCTACCAACGAAGCCTTGTTCACAGATAGACAAAACCATTTCTTGGACCAAACAATCCCCGCGTGGGTATTGGTCCAATGGGGACTCAGTGGAATTCATTGGTTTGCAAGCAGCCAACACTAACACGAGCTTGGGCAGAGAGTTGTCTAACAAATTCACCGTTTGGATGTTCGGAGATTCTAACATGCTTGCTGTAGATACGGTGCTGCGAAACTTTGAATTGTACCGAAGTTGGTCATTTTAAGTTATGCAATGCAAGAAAGAAAAATAGCGATTAAAAGGACAGTACGAATATCCCTATTACTCAAGCTTACAACAAAACAATACCCAAAGACGCTAGTGTACAAAATCAAGTCGGACGCATTCCATCGACAGGCAAACATATCGTGTTGTTCCATTACTATCTTCATCCTTCTAGATGCCACTTTTCCACTTGGTATCAACGTTTGGTAAAACTTAAACAAACTATTGAGCTCTTCCTGAAGCGAAATCCAAACGCCAATGTTTTCATTCGAGGACCTCACATAACAACGATTGAAGTGTCTAAAAATCATATGATGGGAGGCGATGTGTTAGGTCCATTCCACATAGCCTCTTTATACAGTTTGTTTCGTAACTTGAGAGACCGTGTAACGTTTTTAGATGGATGGGACATGAGTATCGATTGGAAAATGCAATTTATCATCCTGTGCCGGAATTTGTATCTGGGTTGATCCGAACGTTTTTGTCTATATTTGTTAATGGAAGGCAGTGTATGATTGACATCCGGTTTGAAGAAAGAGAGTTAATTCGATTATAATTCGGGAGAGAGCGAATCAACAGTGACAGAGGTTTGAACAGAGTTCAATGTGTATTAGTGATAAGCATATCATGTTACCAATTTTCTTGATATCCTTTGATTCAAATATGAATTCTGAAATTTAGTAATACTTTTAATTCCTCAATACATAGCTCCAATATCCATTTGAAATGTTCAGCGGTGCTTAACATGATTCATAACAAAGATAATAAAATGTTTTACATATCTACGCTCATCATCGACAGTTAAAAGTACAATATAAAAAATCATGAATAAAAAATTAACATCGGCAATTTAAAAAAGTGTCTCTCTCTAAACAGCATGTTTGTATTAATATCAAAAAGATCTTCAATGCATTGTAAGGTCTTACACTAAGAAGGATTTCTTAAAGAGTTCAGTTTTCAATTTGAATTTAAAAGTATTAAAAAAAAAAATCATTTCTCGTGTCCTCAGTCAATGAGTTCCACACCTTGGGTGCAGCAAATTCAAAAGCTCTGCCAGAGAAATTTGATTTGTGTACATTCTTGACTTAGGCAGTTTGAGATGATGATCTAAGTTGCCATGAAGGCTGATGGATTTTAATGAGATCTTTCAAATAGCGTGGTTCCATACTATTTAGATTTTTAAATATCAGACAGGCAATTTTGAATTTTATTTTAGACTCTATTGGAAGCCAAGGAAGGGATTTCAGAATTGGTGTTATATTATTTCTAGATTTGGTTTTGGTGATGAGTCTGGCTGAGACATTTTGAATGTTTTGCAATCTTCGGAGTAAGGACCGTACAAAAGAGAATTGCAATAGTCCTATTTGCTTGTTGTGATTGACTGAACGGGCAATTTAGTTGCATCAGTGTCTAGAAAGTCTCTTATACAGCCTATGTTATTGATTTGAAAGAAGAGACGCTGACATAATTTTGCTGTGTGATCTTTCATAGTTGAATGTTGGTAAAAAAAAACGCCAAGATTTCTAACATTTGAACAGTGTTTGATGGTACAACCGTTTAAAATAATTTCATTTATAATGACATTGGACTTTTTTTCTTAAAAACAAAACGATCAGTTTTGTGGTCGTTCAACTTAAGTTTGGTGTATATCATCCATACCTTGATTGCCTTAATACAATGTTCAATTTGATGGATATTTGCAGATGCCGATGCAGACGTGACCGGCATGTATAATTGCGTATCATCGGCATAAAGATAATATGCCACTCCATATTGCGTGATGATATGACTTAGCGGCGCCGTGCACAGCGTGAACAAGAAGGGTCCCAGCACTGATCCTTGTGGTACACCATATTTCAGTACAGCTGGTGTCGAGAGCACATTTATTGATACTCTCTGGGTTCGGTTAGAGAGGTATGTCACAAACCCAAATCCTGAAAATCGTAATAAAATAAGGAAAGTGCATGTGGATTTTTAAACCTAAATGAACTTTCGTGAAATGAGCGTATATTTAGATGAGTGAGACTTGAAATGATTTACGCCCTATATTTAAAATAATACATCTCCCCCGAATAAGCGTTGGCATATACTGCAGTACTCACGAGATAACAGAAATAAATGGTGAACGTACATGTAGATTATATTCACCATAACAGACGCATAAAAAAAACCTATTCTTTTCGTGTCATTGTTTCAAATCTGTTTGTAAAAACGATGTCAAATTTTGATATTATAAATACTTAGTCAGCAATATGAGTGAATTACCTGAAGCTTTCAATCATTTTTTTCATCGATAAGATTAAAAAGATACGAGAAAACTTAGATGCCACAAACTCTGATCCCAGGTATCACGTATTTGACGGTAATTCCTTTTCTTCTTTTAAACCTGTAACAGAAGATTTTGTTAAATCTACAATCATGAAATCTACTAAAAAATTGTGTGAACTTGATCCACTGCCAGTAAATCTGTTTCTTAGCTGCCTTGATATCACCTTGCCTCATATTACCAATATTATCAACCAGTCACTAACAAATGGAATTGTTGTCCCTAGTTTTAAGGAGGCCATAGTTAGACCTTTATTAAAAAAGAACAACCTTGATCAAAACGATCTGAAAAATTACAGACCAGTGTCCAACCTACCATTTCTTTCCAAAATATTAGAAAAAGCTGTTTTGAGCCAAATCGACCAACACTTAGATGAAAACTCTTTGAAAGGAACCTATCAGTCTGCTTATAGAAGAAAGCACAGCACAGAGACAGCACTTCTGAAAGTACAATCTGATTTACGGAATTCGACCGATAAAGGAGAACTATCCATTTTAGCCTTGTTAGACCTATCTGCTGTATTTGACACTA
>JAXRKP010000065.1:440000-467500 GCA_037039925.1 Doris montereyensis | reverse complement strand
ATGAATTCAAAAAAGCCTACCAAGATGTTTCGTGTCATGAATTCAAAGAAAGCCTACCAAGATGTTTCGTGTCATGAATTCAAAGAAAGCCTACCAAGATGATGTTTTATGTCATGAATTCAAAAAAAGCCTACCAAGATGTTTTATGTCATGAATTCAAAGAAAGCCTACCAAGATGTTTTATGTCATGAATTCAAAGCCTACCAAGATGTTTTATGTCATGAATTCAAAATTGAAAGAAAGCCTACCAAGATGTTTTATGTCATGAATTCAAAGAAAGCCTACCAAGATGTTTTATGTCATGAATTCAAAGAAAGCCTACCAAGATGTTTTATGTCATGAATTCAAAGAAAGCCTACCGAGATGTTTTATGTCATGAATTCAAAGAAAGCCTACCAAGATACCAAGATGTTTTATGTCATGAATTCAAAGAAAACCTACCAAGATGTTTCGTGTCATGAATTCAAAGAAAGCCTACCAAGATGTTTTCGTGTCATGAATTCAAAGAAAGCCTACCAAGATGTTTTATGTCATGAATTCAAATTCAGAAAGCCTACCAAGATGTTTTATGTCATGAATTCAAAGAAACCCTACCAAGATGTTTCGTGTCATGAATTCAAAGAAAGCCTACCAAGATGTTTCGTGTCATACAGAAAGCCTAAGATGTTTCGTGTCATGAATTCAAAGAAAGCCTACCAAGATGTTTCATGTCATGATTTCAAAGAAATCTACCAAGATGTTTCGTGTCATGAATTCAAAGAAAGCCTACCAAGATGTTTTCATGAATTCAGAGAAGTCTAACAAGATGTTTTATGTCATGAATTCAAAGAAAGCCTACCAAGATGTTTTATGTCATGAATTCAAAGAAAGCCTACCAAGATGTTTCATGTCATGAATTCAAAGAAAGCCTACCAAGATGTTTTATGTCATGAATTCAAAGAAAGCCTACCAAGATGTTTCGTGTCATGAATTCAAAGAAACCCTACCAAGATGTTTCGTGTCATGATTTCAAAGAAATCCTACCAAGATGTTTCGTGTCATGAATTCAAAGAAAGCCTACCAACATGTTTCATGTCATGAATTCAAAGAAAGCCTACCAAGATGTTTTATGTCATGAATTCAAAGAAAGCCTACCAAGATGTTTTATGTCATGAATTCAAAAAGAAAGCCTACCAAGATGTTTCATGTCATGAATTCAAAGAAAGCCTACCAAGATGTTTTATGTCATGAATTCAAAATGAAAGCCTACCAAGATGTTTCATGTCATGAATTCAAAGAAAGCCTACCAAGATGTTTTATGTCATGAATTCAAAAGAAAGCCTACCAAGATGTTTCATGTCATGAATTCAAAGAAAGCCTACCAAGATGTTTCATGTCATGAATTCAAAGAAAGCCTACCAAGATGTTTCATGTCATGAATTCAAAGAAAGCCTACCAAGATGTTTCGTGTCATGAATTCAAAGAAAGCCCACCAAGATGTTTTATGTCATGAATTCAAAGAAAGCCTACCAAGATGTTTCATGTCATGAATTCAAAGAAAGCCTACCAAGATGTTTCGTGTCAAAGAATTCAAATGAAACCCTACCAAGATGTTTCGTGTCATGAATTCAAAGAAACCCTACCAAGATGTTTCATGTCATGAATTCAGAGAAAGCCTACCAAGGTGTTTCGTGTCATGAATTCAAAGAAAGCCTACCAAGATGTTTTATGTCATGAATTCAAAGAAAGCCTACCAAGATGTTTCATGTCATGAATTCAAAGAAAGCCTACCAAGGTGTTTCGTGTCATGATTTCAAAAGAAAGCCTACCAAGATGTTTCGTGTCATGAATTCAAAGAAAGCCTACCAAGATGTTTCGTGTCATGATTTCAAAGAAAGCCTACCAAGTGTTTCGTGTCATGAATTCAAAGAAAGCCTACCAAGATGTTTCATGCCATGAATTCAAAGAAAGCCTACCAAGATGTTTTATGATCATGAATTCAGAGAAAGCCTACCAAGGTGTTTCGTGTCATGATTTTTCATGAATTCAAAGAAAGCCTACCAAGATGTTTTATGTCATGAATTCAAAGAAAGCCTACCAAGATGTTTCGTGTCATGTATTCAAAGAAACCCTACCAAGATGTTTCATGTCATGAATTCAAAGAAAAGCCTACCAAGATGTTTTATGTCATGAATTCAAAGAAAGCCTACCAAGATGTTTCGTGTCATGAATTCAAAGAAAGCCTACCAAGATGTTTCGTGTCATGATTTCAAAGAAAGCCTACCAAGATGTTTCGTGTCATGATTTCAAAGAAAGCCTACCAGGTGTTTCGTGTCATGATTTCAAAGAAAGCCTACCAGGTGTTTCGTGTCATGATTTCAAAGAAAGCCTAGCAAGATGTTTCGTGTCATGATTTCAAAGAAAGCCTACCAAGATGTTTCATGTTTTATGTCATGAATTCAAAGAAAGCCTACCAAGATGTTTCATGTCATGAATCCAAAGAAAGCCTAGCAAAATTACATCATTACATAATGCAAGGCACTAGTAACATAACAGCAGTCAGAACTGCGGTTCGTGCTGGTCTATGAGTAAGATAGTCTTACTATCTTGATTATGAGATAAGGAAATCAAGAGTTAAACACGATTTGATGTTCACAAGATCTCAACCTCAAATTATCGGTTGGCGTTTCGTAAAAGTTCTGAGGACGTCAGAAGAAAGTACAGTTGATCTGCGACTCTCTGCCAGGTATGATTATGATTGTGATTTCTAATGACTGTTTCTTTACATTTTTCCTCCCTCAGGTATACAGTAGTCTCCTGCTAAGTGCACGCCTCAGAGCACAGTCCACCTAGGTGCACGGGTTTCTTGTCTCCCGATAACAGTGCACTTAGCCGGAGATTACTGTATTTCCGAAGTAAGTCTTCATCAAAGCAGCACAATCTGAATGCGTAGCTTCGTCTTTCTAAATCAAGATGAGGATAATATTTGAGATACGTGTTTATTCTCAACAACAAACCGATAACTGAAATGGCATAAAAAAAAGATATGGCCTTTTTACGTCAATATTGACGATCCTGTAACAGTTGGTGTCACTGCTTCACCTGGGCTAATTTCATTCTGAGGAAAGTATGGATGCCCAGCCACACTTCCTTCCCCTTTGATCTTTGTCTCTTCTACATTTAAGGGGGGGGGGACCTGAAAGTGATTTTTTCTTGCTTTTGAGTTTAGGTTTTTGCTTGTAGTATGTACATGAGTAACTTTCAAAATATAGTCATCCTATATAATTGAAAAGTTTGTAGCGTCCTTGGCTGCCATAGAAACGGCCGCTATCTTGGATTTGACTCAATTTTAAAAATCTATCTCCTCCCATAGTTATGAATAAAATCACTCAAAACCTGTTGCAGATCGTCTTTTCCATTCAATATCTAAAGAGTGACGTCGGGTTTTTTTTCGATATTTTGGATAGTTTTTTTTAATGAATTTTTGAAAATACTACATATCGTGAATGTACAAAAACGGCATTTTTATTACAAAAAAACAAAAAACAAAAAACCCGAACGTCATTCTATTAACATTAACAAGAGGAACCTGTGTGCCAAATATAATACAAATCGTTAAGGAAAAAATGGCGGAGGAGATAGATTTTTAGAGTGGAAAAACTACATTTTTGAGAAAAATGCAAGTAAAAAAATCAACAGAAAATAACACAAAACAAACGCTTCAGACGGGCTTCTCTTGTTGTAGCAGCCCCCTTACTCTTTCGACAGTCTTTGGCATTGTTACTTATTTAAATAGAATTATAAATCTAGGGTTAGATGTGCACTGTTGTGAAATCAGACGTCGAAATGACCAGTTTTTGTTTTTTCCCTCTATATCCTATGCTTGTGCGCGTGTTTACATACACACTGACGCGCAGCGCCTCTTACATGACACAGCCGCAGATCGTCGTCACCACATTTGGCGATTAACCCCCAATACACGGGTGGTTTTTACTGCCATTTTCTCAGTCAGTGTTAGGGTAATTTACGTCAAAATTTTGACTGGTTTTACCTACCCTTGCCTTATACGTCATATGGACATTTTTCTGCCATGAACTTGTAGATAAATGATCGTTCTACCCGAATATGCAAAGAACAGAAAATTAACCTTTTGCTCCAAAACTCGCCAGTCCAGGTGCTGCATCCACCCCCCCCTTAAATCAAAGTAATGAACTAGTCAATAAGTTTGAGGTACAAGAGGTTGTAAAGGTATTTCTAAAGAGGCCTTTGGTAGGAATTACATTTTGCCAGGGTGGTGGCCGGAATGGCCTGCTCTTTTCAATTGCCAATCACTGTGGGCTTTTTTTTTTAGATACGCAAAGGCACATAGGACATCCTAGATCCTATAGGACAAGGCATTCAATTTATCATGTCTACCACAGGATAAGAAAGCAGAAAAAACCCGAAAACGGATTTCAAATCCAAGCCTCCACGGCCGGGATTTGAACCCACGATCTTTGGCTTGGTAGGCGAGTGCCGGCGCACTGACTGAGCTTCCCGCTTCCCATTATAAAATTAATACCTGATTTACACAACATTCACAATATAAGGTAAGTACATATATGAACTAAGACATGGCTTTCCCATCCTCCCCCCCCCCCCCCTAGGATATCATAATTTTGATTTACGTTGGTATGCTTTGACATCACTTTTGCATTTGCATTTTTTTTAACCCTCCTCTACTTTATTTCATTGGTTTCTTAGTTGCTTGCACGCATTAATGAACTAACCATAAGGAAACGGAGATAAAAGAGGAACAACATTATTACCCGATTGAACACATTGTCGGAGGTTGATTTTTCTTTTGGTGACATGTTCTGTACATTTATTAATCTTCCTCCAGCATGCTGCCGATGTACGCCATTTTGATTTTCTTGCCGGCCTTGACCTTTGCTGTCAACCTTAAACCTTATAATGTGACGGCACATGATGTTCCTTGAGTCAGATGTCAACGGAGACTCAATGATGACCCAAGATGAGCTGAGCCAAGTTTTTAAAGTACAAACATCATTCTTATTATCCTTCTCTATCCCTTCTGATCTTCATCACAGTCATGGTAAATTCGGCAGTCCAGAGCCAAGGTGTTGACCTCTCAACCTAAGGTCGTGCGTTCAAGCCCCGCCGACAGTTGAAATAATTTCTCGAGTGTTTCGAGTAAAGTCTCTCCCCCCCCCCCCCCCCCCTCCCGGTCCAGAAATCCTACTTAAACAGAATCCCGAAATTATCTAAGTTTTGGGAGTGGGTAATTAAATTAATATATTTTTTAAAACATCCCCCCAAAAAAAAAAAAACAACAACAACATTCAAACAAATCAAAGTCATTACCATCATAAAATTAGCAGACTACATTTCTGGCCACAACGGTTGAATACCATCATCCGTAGGCTACACAATGTCATTGTAGTCGTAATTCATGTATTTCTCTCTCTCTCTCTCTCTCTCTCTCTCTCTCTCTCTCTCTCTCTCTCTCTCTCTCTCTCTCTCTCTCTCTCTCTCTCTCTCTCTCTCTCTCTCTCTCTCTCTCTCTCTCTCTATCTCTCTCTCTCTCTCTCTCCTCCCTTCCTCCCTCATCCCTCCCTCCCTCCCTCCCTCCCTCACTCTCTCTCTCTCTCTCTCTCTCTCTCTCTCTCTCCTCTCTCTCTCTCTCTCTCTCTCTCTCTCTCTCTCTCTCTCTCTCTCTCTCTCTCTCTCTCTCTCTCTCTCTCTCTCTCTCTCTCTGTTACAGTTAAGTTACATGTACTTGACATCCGAACTAATGTAATTTAGACTATTTGTTGCCCTCTTAAAATAAACTTCTTTTAGATTTTTTTATCTTGAACACAGGTGTTGTAGGAAAGAGCACATTTTAATTTTGGTAAGCTTCTAACAACCATCTCCATATTGGACGCTCTCTTACATGATTTATTATAAGTGCCTTGTATTCTCCATTTCTTTGCGTTCTATATGGTGTCCCATTACAAAAAAAAAAAAGCAGTTTTACTTGGACTTCACCTGCTTAGTGCATAGCTCGTTCTTTAAAAAAGAAGTTGTATTGCTTTCACCCACATCCACAGCTAAGATGATCTAGGGGATTTGCTAAGAATATTAATTTTGACCAGACTGCCGTCCAAACAGCCAAGGATCTTTAACGTGCACAAAATGGTGGATCTGCACACGGGCCCTTCTTCTTACCGTCTGTCTCCGATGGGACTAGATGTCGATCGACCTACTTAGACCAAGGGGGTAGGCTTTACTCGAAAACAATTCCACTAAATTTTGCAACCATCGAGGCTTGAATCCACAACCTTTTGTTTGGGAGGCAAACACCTTCCTACTGAGCCCCCCCCCATTGTTTGGGATGGTCATTTTATTTTCTCGATATGACCCCACAATGCCGTTTTGGTGTTTTTTCTTCTTTCTGGTGCGTGAGACATTGCATAATACGAGGATTAATATCCTAGAGTTCTTTATTTCCGAGACGGAGACACTCTTTAATTTCTTGACAATAATTTAAAGTAGACAAATCTAGCAATACCAGAGGAAACGAACTTAAACTTGTAATTGTACTATCACGTCTTTATAATAAAAGAATGTCTACGTCGGGCATGCTTGTAAAATATAACATACACCCAAACGTTCTACCAGTGGCATGCACTTGTGGCCATACAAAAGTTAACTCGTTTTTTTTTAATGTGTAATACATTGTTAACAATTTCACTCTGGCAACAATGCACATTGCTTTCTTTTTTTGGTCTTTTTTCCTCTTTTCTTTTGTTGTTGTTGTTGTTGTTGTTGTTTTGTGTCAGGGCTATGACACGAACAGAGACGGTCGTGTATCTCGTCGAGAATACACCGAGTTTACCAACATACACTCGCCGTCCCTGCACGACCTCTCTCACGCCCTGTATGACATCTATGACGTAGATCACGACCATCACCTGGACAAACACGACTTCGAGAACTTCTTCCAGATGATGGACTCGGACGGCAACGACATCGTCGATGAAGCAGAGTTTATCAGGTTGGCTTTCTGCTTTGTCGGTCGCATTGTTGGTAAAATTAAGTTGATGAAATTAACGTTTCCTTTAGACAACCACCGTCCCTACAGTGGGAAGGAGAACAAAAAAAATGATAATACATCGCTTAATGAATTGTACGTTAGTCTTCCACATGTTTTACTACCCAACTGATGGTGGTACGCATTTTCATCTTCATCAAGTGGGGAATTGCGTATTGAGGTACATAACCTTGCACATAAGATTGATAAGCTTCGAACGCGATAACTGTCTATATGTCATCTAGCGCAATGAATGATTTCGTTTAGCGAGTGGTTTCTTCCACATAACTTTGTGTGTGGACACTTCAAGGCAACGAAAGGTCACGACGGTGGTATGCAGGGAGCGAAAGAAAGAGAGAGAGAGAGAGAGAGAGAGAGAGAGAGAGAGAGAGAGAGAGAGAGAGAGAGAGAGAGAGAGAGAGAGAGAGAGAGAGAGATTATTAGGTCAAATGAGAAAATAATATAAGAAGTGAGGATGTGCAGAGTAAAAAACATAGAAAGAAAAAAGAAAAACAAATCTCTTTGGTCAAGTATGATTTCGATCTATGTTATTTTAGACATTTCATCCCCCTTACATATCTTACAATCTAATAACACAGTTCGTCTGGTATATTTAACAGGTTCTTTAGCACATTCTACACTGGTGTTCAATATTCATACGCACATATGCTCAGATGTGTGAAAGCGCATGCAAGCAAGCGCGCTTACACATACACAAACACACACATATACACGCACACACACAGAGACTGTATACAAACATACATGCAAGATTAAAATCGTTATTCTTCTCCAATCTATTTCGTTTTTAGGACCTGGACTAAAATATTTATGGACCTTGAACACTTACACGCCCCAGGAATGGGTCCCATTTGAAAGCAAAACAATGTGGAGCATTGCACATGAAGGGGCATCGTCATGGGAACTGTCATCCAAACGCATCGTGAAAATGCTTCAAGCAAACAAACAAGCAGAAAAAAGAGACCGTCTGAACTAGTTGTTTCGATATAAACTATATTTATGTATAAATAAAACGACATTAGCCAATACGTGTGTTCTTGTTGTTTTCTTTGTTAGCTTACCTGTTTGGTCGCCTTGATTGTTAAGAGATAAAAATTATTATTTTTAAATTCCTCTTGACTTGATAACTTTCATAAAGGCAGGAAACTTGTCAACCGGCTTCTATGCCTTTTTTTTTTGTTTGCATGGCATCAGTTTTATAGCTCGTCTTTTAAATCATAATGTCGTAGTCAGTGGGCTTGATAAGGATAACGTCTGCAGATGGAATTCAATTTACCCTGATAGGGCCTCAATTTGCTATTGTCACATATCGAGAGTGAGTGTGCGGCGAGACGGAGAGAGAAGGACTTAGAGCTAGCTACGAAGAAGACATGACTGAGCAGTCAAACAGATACTTAATGTTGTGTTACTGTGTTTTGAAGTTTGAATAAAGTTTCAAAGTTAAAAAAAACAACACTCAATCAAATTTCTTCACCAATATTTATTACCTAAATATCTTATATTTAAGTGCAAATTTTAAATCATAGACCATGATATTGATTGCATAGATTAGATGGTAACGACTTTGATTTGTTTGTTTGTTGTTTTTTTGGGATGTTTAAAAAATTTTTTAAAATTATCTACACCCAAAACTAAGGTGATTTCGGGATTTTTTAGGTAAGGCTGCCACCTTGAGGCCCCTACCAGGCCTTGTTATTTTCTGTCAGGGTTAACTCTCTTAGCCTTTGGTCGGCCAAAACCCACCTGCAAGGCAGCAGGAGACTCGCGGAGGGCGGGATCATATACTCCCCGTATGTGCTTACCTGGCCACTGCCCGGGTATAGGAATTCAATTCTTTTAAATTACATGGTTCCAAGATTTGGAATGTGCTTCTTCTAAAGAAAATACGGAGAAAAAACGTAGACGGGTTAAACATCCCCTCGAAGGATACACCACTCATAAGTTTCAAGGTCTTGCTTCATTTCACATAAACCTCTCTATTTCTATTTGCTTCTTTACCTGTGTAAGTGGCATTGAATAGAAGTCTACTGGAATGTTACCGTACATAAAACTATCCAAGGCGAAATATAAGGCTGTGGCTCCTTTGTATTAAAAAAAATCCAAGGCGAAATATAAGGCTGTGTGCTCCTTTGTATTAAAAAAACTATCCAAGGCGAAATATAAGGCTGTGGCTCCTTTGTATTAAAAAAACTATCCAAGGCGAAATATAAGGCTGTGGCTCCTTTGTATTAAAAAACTATCAAGTGACATGGCATTGAACACTCGGTGTGGTTTCTATGACTGCGTACGTACGTCGTAAAAATATAGCCTAAATTTACACATTCGACCTTTGACAAAGGAAGACTAGCTAGTAAATGGAGTGGAAAGAAATTCAAACGGGGATTGTGGCCCAAAGTGTTATCGCTCCCCCAGCCGTGCCATTGAAATGTTAATATTTATTGTCCTTTTCCCGGATGCAAAACGATTATTTATGTCCGGCTTTATGGAAACCTGCATGGGATAAACTGTCTGGTGAATGGCCTAGAAAACCCTGATAAAACGAACGAAAGTTGTAATCTTTCCAAGCATCGATTGAACCCAGTTTATTCATGTTGGTAGTTGTAAACGAACGGAAATAAACATTTCAAAAATGGAGGACAAGTAACAACAAGGAACGAGGCAATAAAAATAAACAATATAAAAACCAACCAATATCAGTTCGAATACTCAATTAATGCAAACAACAATGCAAATACAGCTCTGTTAGACACCCCCCTCTTCTTCTTCTTGTTCTTCTTGTTCTTCTTGTTCTTCTTCTTGTTTCTTGTTCTTCTTGTTCTTCTTCTTTTTCTTCTTCTTCTTCTTCTTCTTCTTCTTCTTCTTCTTCTTCTTCTTCTTCTTCTTCTTCTTCTTCTTCTTCTTCTTCTTCTTCTTCTTCTTCTTCTTCTTCTTCTTCTTCTTCTTCTTCTTCTTCTTCATCTTCTTCTTCTTCTTCTTCTTCTTCTTCTTCTTCTTCTTCTTCATTCTTCTTCTTCTTCTTCTTCTTCTTCTTCTTCTTCTTCTTCTTCTTCTTCTTCTTCTTCTTCTTCTTCTTCTTCTTCTTCTTCTTCTTCTTCTTCTTCTTCTTCTTCTTCTGCTTCTTCTTCTTCTTCTTCCTCTTCTTCTTCTTCTTCTTCTTCGTCTTCTTCTTGTTCTTCTTCTTCTTCTTCTTCTTCTTCTTCTTCTTCTTCTTCTTCTTCTTCTTCTTCTTCTTCTTCTTCTTCTTCTTCTTCTTCTTCTTCTTCTTCTTCTTCTTCTTCTTCTTCTTCTTCGTTTCTTCTTCTTCTTCTTGTTCTTGTTCTTCTTCTTCTTCTTCTTCTTCTTCTTCTTCTTCTTCTTCTTCTTCTTCTTCTTCTTCTTCTTCTTCTTCTTCTTCTTCTTCTTCTTCTTCTTCTTCTTCTTCTTCTTCTTCTTCTTCTTCTTCTTCTTCTTCTTCTTCTTCTTCTTCTTCTTCTTCTTCTTCTTCTTCTTCTCCTCTTCTTCTTCTTCTTCTTCTTCTTCTTCTTCTTCTTCTTCTTTAACTTCTTCTTCTTCTTCTTCTTCTTCTTCTTCTTCTTCTTCTTCTTCTTCTTCTTCTTCTTCTTCTTCTTCTTCTTCTTCTTCTTCTTCTCTTCTTCTTCTTCTTCTTCTTCTTCTTCTTCTTCTTCTTCTTCTTCTTCTTCTTCTTCTTCTTCTTCTTCTTCTTCTTCTTCTTCTTCTTATTCTTCTTCTTCTTCTTCTTCTTCTTCTTCTTCTTCTCCTTCTTCTTCTTCTTCTTCTTCTTCTTCTTCTTCTTCTTCTTCTTCTTCTTCTTCTTCTTCTTCTTCTTCTTCTTCTTCTTCTTCTTCTTCTTCTTCTTCTTCTTCTTCTTCTTCTTCTTCTTCTTCTTCTTCTTTCTTCTTCTTCTTCTTCTTCTTCTTCTTCTTCTTCTTCTTCTTCTTCTTCTTCTTCTTCTTCTTCTTCTTCTTCTTCTTCTTCTTCTTCTTCTTCTTCTTCTTCTTCTTCTTCTTCTTCTTCTTCTTCTTCTTCTTCTTCTTCTTCTTCTTCTTCTTCTTCTTCTTCTTCTTCTTCTTCTTCTTCTTCTTCTTCTTCTTCTTCTTCTTCTTCTTCTTCTTCTTCTTCTTCTTCTTCTTCTTCTTCTTCTTCTTCTTCTTCTTCTTCTTCTTCTTCTTCTTCTTCTTCTTCTTCTTCTTCTTCTTCTTCTCCTTCTTCTTCTTCTTCTTCTTCTTCTTCTTCTTCTTCTTCTTCTTCTTCTTCTTCTTCTTCTTCTTCTTCTTCTTCTTTTCTTCTTTCCCCCAGTAGATTCTTTAACAATGTTGAAATGAACCCCCAGTAGGAGGATCAGCCTGACATTTAACAATGTTGAAATGGGTGTGTTGCGACAATGATAGCATAACGTTTCGGCTGCTCCTGGTGGCACGAATTGAACAAACACTGGCGTGTGTAACAGAGTGTCAAGTTGATTAATTTTGTGATGCAAGCAGTTATGATTTTATTGAACATGTCTTTATGGATTTCTCGTTTCGTTTGTTGCTCCTGGTGGCAGATTGTTCTATTGCATACGAATTGCTGATGGAAAGAATGAATGAAGATATGTGTCTATTCTGGCGTGTGATGGTTAAATTACGTTGAACTCCATCATTCATTTGGTCTGTTTTTTAAGATTTGTGTCCTATTGTTCTGGCTGTCGGTTTAGAAACAATGCTGTCCTTATTGAGTACGGGACCAATGGAAACTGACGTCGGTTTGTTGGTGAAAAAATTTTGTGGACTGTTGTCACTTTGTCCCTTTTTCGTCGTGCGCATATTGTTTCGAGGCCGAATTTGTTCATAATGTCGTCTACAATGATGCGCTAGTGTGGGGTGAAGTAATTTACAACGTCGATCAACAAGCCAAATCCTCCACCAAAGAACGCATATTCGTCGTGCTGCTCTCTAAAATTTGCACTATTTCCAATGCGTTAATATCTTTATGGTGATGTGGGTCCCACACGACACAAATAGCGTATTCCAGTATTGGCCGCACTAAAGGTTTTGAAATAGTGACGTTTGAATGGAGATCGGGCATCCTTTTAAGTTGCGACAGACGAATGCTAAAGCTGATTTTATTAGCTTTGGCCGTTATTGTGTTAAGTGTCTTTCTCAAGATATATTCGAGTGATCCCCAGTTCCGGTTATAAATAACGTTAAAAAAAAACCTGTTATTTCATATTTATCACGAGATTATTTGAAATTTTGTCTCATTTTTGTCCTCAACGGGTCGTGGTCGATTCGACAACTTGCTCCATGTAAGGTTCTCATTTCTTTTATTGATGCTCCATATTGATTTGAGTATGGTTACATCCCGGGAATCTTGTGTTGCTATCTCTACCACAGTAGTCATATTTTATGGGCACGCTCTTATCATTATTTTGTTTGTGTCGTGATGATGGAATACAAATGGTGTTGGAACATTTTGTTACGTTGAACTCCATCATTCAATTTAGGTCCTTCTTTTAATTTTGTTTGTTTTTTTTAGTTTTCGGTTTTTGAGTCTTTTAAGATCGTTGTTGAGAATAGGGCAGGTTATTTGTCCAGGTATCCTGTTCAGGTTTTTCCCCTTTCCGTAAACATTATTTTTACTATCGTCAAGACTAAAATATCATTTCTTCTCAATTGTGCTCTGTTATTCCCATCACTCTAATGTGTTTTATCTTTGTCTCTTTAGTAACACTTTGCAGTCGGCATTACTCATTGCTCTCACGTTCCATATCAAAGAGTTTTCTCGACGTTTGATCTTTTAGTTTAGCATGCTTATTTCCCTTCTCCACACAGTAGGGTCGAGCAGGGCCAATTAGAGACACGTTGCAGTACCGTGTTGAAACCTCACTTGTTGAAACTGGTCATGGTCTATTAGTGCACCTCTCGTGGAAGAAGGGAGAAACAGCCTCTGTAAGTAGATGACCTTTTCTTCACGGAGGTACAGGAAACGACCGATGAAAGGCTTTCGTTTTCTGTCTTCTGTTTTTCGGTTTTCCACTGTTGCTCGACGTTCACCTAAAATGGCTAAATTAATGTCCCCTGAATATGCTCAAGAAGTCGCAAATAATGTAGATAACTTCTTGTTTGATTGCTAGATAGTGAGTAAGTTCTAGATCTAGCTATCTAAATTAAGTTAACAGGTATAGTAATTAATGATTTTCCACTATTAAACATAATTTGACTTTGACTTTAATTTGGTGATGAGTGATTGGGAATCGGGAATAGTGATTGTAATTATTGAAACATAATTAAACAGAAATTTTATCATGTACATGTATTAAAGATCTATTAGTATCATGATTATTCACACTATAATTTAATTATAATACAAAGCATATAGGATTGCTAAACTAATTAGATTTCTTAAAAATTAATTTATCCTGTATACATTGCTATTTCTTCATGTAGATTACAGGCTAGATCTAGATCCTAGAAGTTTCAAATTCAGAATGACTAGAGATCTCATCATTGATGACCAACCTTAAAGCAGTATGCTGAGCGTGGCTATTCGTCATGAGTATCAATTGTATGGCCGAATATGGGTGATGAGTGATAGAGTTTTGGTGATGGGGAGTGAAGAGAGACAGAGAGCAGAGATTACATCAGATAGCAAAAGATTACATCAGATAAAAAGAGCAGAGAGAGGAAGAGGATGCGTGAGGGAAGGACTCCCATTGTCGGGCACACACTACAATACAGTCCATATTCCTTGAACTCTTTGGGACCGGTTTTGGGGAATATCATAGAGTTAGGGTACATGATGTAAATGGCGTCAGTGGCTGAGCGGTTAGGTTGCACCTACAAATGCCTTTCCTTGGGAGATGGTTATATAAAGCACTTGTAACAACCTGCGTCAGATTAATGTCCTGTCAGGAAGTTAGTTCTTGCCCTATGGACTAATTTCATTTTGTGACGCTTAGTTTCCCTTTCTGAGTTATGGGCATTATCATTATTCCTAGGTAATTGTAGCTTTATTCAACTTGTTATGTAATTCTCTATGCCCAATTTTCTTTCTGTATTTTCTGTTTTAGTTTCCCTAGTTACTAGTATTGTTTTGGTTTTCTTTGCATTTATTCTCATTCCTCTTTAATTTAGTTCATTTTTCATAATGCCTGATTATTCAAAGACTGAAGGTTCAGTGTTTCTGATTTTCCAAACAGAACTAAATCATCATGTGAACAAATGAAAGGCATTGATGCAACATTTACTGGTTTGAGCTTTAGCACATACCTACATTCATTTTCTTCATTTTTGAGGATGCCTTTGCGACTGAATCCATGAATGTGATAAATAAAAGAGGACTTAGGATACAAAATCCCCATGTCTTACTCCTATATCTACATCAAATTCTTCAGATATGTTTTTCCAGATACTCTCACTGCACATGTTGGTTTATTGTAAAAACTTTTAATGGCTTCTACTAAATTTTGCTCTACATTGTGTTCTTTTTACTCACTCAGCCCAGTTAATGCCATAGCTTCCTCCCTCCTCACAGTATCAAATGCCTTTTCTAAGTCAATAAAACACAGATGCAAGTCAATGTTTCTCTCAAGGAATTTTTTCTATTTTTGTCTAATTGTAAATATGTGGTCTTGTACAATTCTTCCTGGTCTAAATCTACTCTGATGATGCTTCTTCAATCTGATTTTTAAAATTAACTCTACTCTTTTCCTTGGTCTCATGTCCAGTATCCTGGCATATAAAAGTGTGCTTTTCCTGGAACGCTAAATAGTGATATCCCTCTATAGTTTGAGCATTCCATAGTTGATCCTTTCTTATGTATTGGTACTACAGTGCAATCCCCTGATAACGACATCTCCGAATAACGACAATCCCCCAGACAATAGCGACATGGATCCCTGGTCCCGTTTTTTTTGTTGCTATATATCATAAGTAAAAAAACTCCGAATAGCGACGTGAAATCTCCCAATAACGACATAAGTCTAGCCGTAAACACTACATTTGACATGAAAATTTGATCAATATTGACAAAATTGAGACGTATTCTTAGCAATGAAAACACTTCTTTTTCGGCCAATGACAACGTGTGAGATTATTTCTCCATCTCTGAGGGTACCAAGGCCGTGACAACCAGCTAGTAAACCATCTGCTGGCTCTACCAACCCCACCCTCAACACACCGGCCCTTTTCAGGGCTCTACCACATCTTCCCAATTGACTAGCCTCACTCGTAACGCCCCTTTCGCCGCCATTTTGAAAAATTCTGAATAACGACATCCCCCGATAACGACATGATTGTTCGGTCCCGAGCGATGTCGTTATCGGGATCTATGGATTGTGGCACTGTAAATGGTACTACCGTTCCCTTTTTCCGGTCATCTGGCACCTGTTTGGACTTCCATGCTTGTTGGCATATTGCATGTAGTTGAGTTTGTCTGCCTCTCTCCTTGATTTTTAATGATTTTTGGATAAACTTGATTTGCTCCTGGGCTTTTCCTAATTTCACTTTTCTCATAAGTTATAGCTGTTTGGATTTCTTCCATTGATATATCTACACCTTCAGCTGTCTCCCCTGGATTACTTGTTACTCTTACTAATGGATCTTTATTCCTTGTTTCATGCATTCTGGATGGATTATGTAATTGGCGAAAATGCTTTCTCCATGTTTCCATGATTTCACTGTCTTCTTTCATTATTTCTTCTTTGGCATTATTAATTTGTCGTATTGGGCATGCTTTGGTCTTTCTCATGCTCTTCATGCCCCCCAGAACAGCTTTTGATTTCCTTGATAGCTTTCTTGAAGTCTTTGTCCAAACTCTTCCCATTGTTCCTGTTTTGCTTTCCTTACTTCCTCTTTGGCGATAGTTCATGTAATCTATCCTATTCCTACCCTCTGCTCTCTTTGTTTGCAATTATGTCTTCCAGGCATTCTTCTTTTCTTTGATCTTAGTCTTGACGTTCTCATTCCACCATGATGTTCTTTTCCTATCTCCTTTAATTTGTTTCCTACACAGACCTCTTCAGTACAACTGAAGAGTGTTTCTTCATACATCTGCCACTTTCTTCTATTGTGCTATCATTCTATCATTCAGATCCATCTGTCTTCCACTGATAAATCTATTTATCCTAGATTGGTATACCTGTTTTACTACCGGTTTATTCAGTTCCTCTATTTCAAGTTAAGTAGCTTTCTTCTCTTTCCTTTTCTGTTTGTTTTCTTCAGTCAGTAATCTCATTTTGGCAATCACTAAGTGATGATCACTAAATATTTATGCTCCTCTGTTTACTCTTGCATTCAATGTACTGTAAAAAAAAAAAAAAGGAGCTGCTAACTATTATATAGTGAAGGTAATGACACAAAATAAGCCCCATAGGAACAAAGACGAAACAAATACAAGGAATAGACAGAAAAAAAATCCTGGCCATCATGGGGATCGAACCTGCGACCTCTGCGTCGGCACCCATCGCCTAGCCATGAAAAGAAAGTATGCTACCAACCGAGCTAACTACACAGAGGTCGCGGGTTCGATCCCCATGGTGGCCAGGATTTTTTCCTGTCTATTCCCTGTATTTGTTTCGTCTTTGTTCCTATGGGGCTTTCATACTATCTTCCGACATGCCTCTTACCTCACTGTTTGTCTTTAACTTTAACTATTACGTAGTCTATCATTGACTTTTCACACCTACCTTCATTTACTTTTGCATATTTGCGGACATCTTTATGAGGAAACAAGGTGTTGGCTATTTTTATGTTATTCTTTAGGCAAAAATATATTACTATTAGTCTCTCTCCATTTGGAGAAGTTGTTTTCTCTCCTTCTTTACCTATTACTCTTCCTCACGTTTCTACATTGTTGCCTACTCTAGCATTTAAATCTCTTAAAAGTTTTAGTTCCTGTGTAGGTTTAAGATTCTCTGCAGCTATTTGTAAATCATTTTCGAATATATCTTTTTTACGTCTTTAGTGGCGTCTTCGTTTGGTCCATAAGCTATTAATAATTTAATTTCTTTTCCTTTTGGTTTAATATTTACCTCTAATAGCCGTGGGCTTATGAATTTCCAAATTTCTAGTAGCTTTTCATGCCTTTTATGCACTAGGAGGCCTGGTCCTGCTCTAGCTCTATCAAAGAAGTTTGACTAAAACATCTAAAGTCTCCAGTTAGAAGATTTTGGTGCAAAAATTTTATGAATGCTCCAGCTTGGAATCCTCTATGGGTCCCTCTCTTTCTCTATTTTCCATTCTCTTGTCCCTTTCCCTGCCTCTTTCCATTACTCTCTCCCTCCCTGGATTTTTCTCTTTCTCCCCTCCCCCCCCCCCCTCTCTCTCTCTCTCTCTCTCTCTCTCTCTCTCTCTCTCTCTCTCTCTCTCTCTCTCTCTCTCTCTCTCTCTCTCTTCTCTCTCTCTCTCTCTCTCTCTCTATGTCTCTGTCTCTCTCTCTCTCTCTCTCTCTCTCTCTCTCTCTCTCTCTCTCTCTCTCTCTCTCTCTCTCTCTCTCTCTCTCTCTCTCTCTCTCTCTCTCTCTCTCTCTCTGTGTCTCTCTCTGTCTCTCTCTCTCTCTCTCTCTCTCTCTCTCTCTCTCTCTCTCTCTCTCTCTCTCTCTCTCTCTCTCTCTCTCTCTCTCTCTCTCTCTCTCTCTCTCTCTCTCTCTCTCTCTCTCTTTGTCTCTTTCTCTCTCTCTCTTTCTTTGTCTCTGGCTCTATAATGTGGTATGCTCTCTCTTTCTCCAGCTTTCTCTCTTTCTCAACTAATGTTGCCCCTCCTTTTCAATTCTATAATGTGGTATGCCAGCTTTTCCGTCAGCTTGATTCTTTTGATGAGCAATTTATCTCTTCAGAACCCTGAGCTGCATGTGTTAGATTGGGTTCATTAACGCAATCAATCTATGGGCCTGACTCAAATTTTTTCTTCAGGGACTGGTTGTATGGTTGCGCCTATCAGGTGCGGCAGTGAGAGAGTTCCCACAATAATGGGGAAACCAGAGACCACCATGTTTGAAGTTCTGAGTACAGTTAACAACCTGGATGTCTCTAGGACTATGATGGTTGGAGACAGGTATTGTTAACTCTTTAAAACCAAAATTGGATTTATATTTTTCTGATAAATTTTAAAATATGCATGCTGATAGTAATACTAAAAAATTAAGCTGGTCAGTTATTATGAAGAAGAAGAAAATTAAAAAAATAGTTGAGTTTCTTTTGTAACTATTAATTTGTATCTAATCTTTCTTTTTTCTCTTTATTTTGTTGTGTAAGTGTAGAAAATTTTGTATGAGAAAGAAAGAAGAAATCTTTTGAACAATCAAGCAAAAGAAAAAAATGATTGAGAAATGAAGATCAAAGACATCAAGCGTCGTTTTGTTACAGATGTAGTCCGTATCATTTATCGTGTTTGTGTCTTGATTTAAGAGTTTGGTTAATCAATTTTCCTTCACCCTCCCGTGGAGTGCTTGAATCATCGATTATTGTCTCCCTTCCCTTACCTCTTCCTTACCCATAAATGTGTATTAATTGCATATGGCATGGTATTTGATGTCCAGTGTTCTCCTTCCCCTTACTCTCAGGTATGAGACTTGATATGGTATTTATGGAGAAGTGTGAATGAAGTACTCCTTCTTGGTATTGTCCGGATGTGCCAACCAAGATGACGTGGACAGCAGAAGAGCCGTTGCTTACATTCTATGCACCTTGTCTTAGAGACATGGGAAAACATTTATGATATTAGTATTATCCTATGGATAGCCTGTTTGATAGTACACAGTAGTGTATGTATTTTTATCATTTATTTATTTATAGATTTTCTTAGCAGTTCTTGCCTCTCTCAAACTAACTGCCATCTAACATTTTGAGGAGCAGTTTTTTACTGTTCTCATTCTGTCACAAAATCGTCCTTATTTATTCATTTGTATGAGTTCCCGATTTACATGAAGTTATTCAAGGCCTCTAAGCTGTGATTGAGTTCACCAAATTGAAATGAAATGTCATGACTCACCCATTATTTTTAGATTCATTTACACGGCAGTCTGGGTAGAATTTCAAAGATTTTACCAAAAACCCCATAGCCTTGAGAGAACTTTTACTTGACTTTTAGAATACTAAATACCATTATGTTATTAACATTTTACACAGGGATATCTAAAACGTACATTATCTGTCATGAGTTTGTAATCTATTTATCTTGAACACATGCAGATTAAAAAAGCAGAAAGTGTATTCTAAATCAGATTTTCTATGTGATGAAATTTTGTTTTGTTCTAGTTTTGATGTTTCTTTTCAATGGCATTTTGGTTGCTCCTTGGTTTGTTCTCATTGACAAATGGCTTTGAGAGACTTTGCCTCAAAACTGGTGCATCTGCTGCTCTGCATTGCAGAAAAAACAGACATGTATGGGAAATAATCGTGCCATAGATATTTCTGTGTTTGCGTTAAGAGTAAGAGGATATATTTTGCACGCTTTGATCACTTTCATGTTCCACTGTCACCCTGAGTTTGATGTCCATATTCTCTTGTTACTATTGTTATATTCTATTTTTATCTTACAAAATAAAGTGTAATACAACATTGAAATGCCTGTTCAATATTTCAGGAGGAAGTTTCAAGAGCCGAGACTGGACACTCAATTGAAAAGCCCCCTGCCCTCAACCCTCTTCCCTTCAATACAATTACTGAAACTGTGAAATTGTGTGTACATGATATCACCACATATGGTACTGTTTTTAACATTGGTTTTTTCCCTTTGTGATCCGGTAATTGAATTTCAAGATACCAAGAATTTAGTGGATTTTTTTTCATTGTTACTCTATATAAATCTTCAATATATTATTAGTATCAAGTATGTTTTCAGAACAGAAAACAATTCTAGATTTTTTTTCTCCTTTTTGCACTATGATATAACTAACCGATGATTGTGTGAATTAATTAACAGACTATAATTTAGAACATGATATCTATTATATCATTTACACTAATATCTCTTATCACGAGTGGAAAAACATATAATCATAAGTTAATTTTTAATATCTTTAACTCAACCATCAACCACTATGTCACTATAGTTTGACTGCATGTCTATGATGATCAAAATAAATGTATCTACATAAATCATAAATGCAAATGAGTGTTTGTGGATTTGTACGACTCCTAGGCTGGTTTACCTAGATCAGGAATGATGCCATAATGCTGAATAAAGTGTTGTCATTAAGTTTGTAGATCATGATGTCAATGTGAATTAAGGACTTACGTTACGCTTCATCTGGACAAGAAATCCCTAAGCAGGAATGTGGTTCTTATCAGTAATTTATTCAAATACAGCAGTAAATTGTTGCAGTCTCTTGCTTGGCAAATGATAATAATGATATGATGTTCAGAGAAAGAAAAAAAAACTTTTTAATTTTCTGTGATAATTTTATGTACCGTACGACAATGTTAAGAAAATCCATACTTGTTAACGCATCATATATCATATATTATACAAACTCACTTGTCTATAACAATTAAGATCATGTATTACGCAAATGTCCTGTCGTATTCAATAGCAAAATTCTTTCATAAGTTTAGAAGGAGCTGAGCTCTATAGAGATGATGCAATGTCATTCATTGTCAACGCCTCAAGCTCTTTACTGAGATCTATTGAAGTCAGTTTGGTGGGAATGTTAGCTAATTATCTTTTTTTTAATCCGACAAACATGTAGGGGTCTACACGTAATAGCACATTTGACAAAATGTCTCATGCTCAATCTGCCATAATGTTACTCACTGCAGACTTTTCCTGTTTTGCTCAAACTACGAAGACTATAAAGGATGAGAGTGATAGTATTTGTATTCTATGCACATTATATACTTTGTTGCTAATTCAAAAATTATATATATAATATTTTTTGTTATGTGTGCAATTGTTATCAGTTGATATATATATATATATATATATATATATATATATATATATATATATATATATATATATATATATATATATATATATATATATATATATATATATCTTAAATTTCAGCTTGATTCTCTTGTTTGTTTGTTGTTTTTTGCCCTAGGTGTATGGTTTAGTTCATTCAAATAAACCTTATTCAAATGATTTTTTAGGAAGTCAAATTTTACTACTTCCAGAAAACTACAACTCTCTCATATACAAACATATTATTGCACCCCAGGTGGTACCAAGTACGATTATTAGATCGGGTTAGTATTCAACTCTGAGGTTACGCGGGTAGGCGTGAAAGTATGATTCCAACTTTTAATTACCCTGTTCAAAATGGCGGGCTAACTGAATGAAAATGATACTCACCAAAGAAGGGGAAACAATGAAGTTTACATTAGTCAACGTCACTTTTGGCAGACCATTTACTCAAACAAAAACAATTTGGGGATGATTTAAAACCTACATGCGAAATACAGTTACTCTTAGTGGCCTATCAACAGAGCATTTGGTGAACAAAGATTAACCAATTCATAATTATATATATAGATCATAGCATTGCCTGAATATAAAAATAATAATGATAATAATGAATACGGTAATAAAAAGGATTTTCTTATCAGCCTCTTCATCAGCTTTGTGGATTCCTATTCCGATTTCTAATTGAACTATTGTTAGTGTGTGAAGGTATTCTTTTGGTGAGAATAGCTTACCCCTTCTTCTCTCTGTCTCCCACATGCCCCTGTCTACCTATCTATCTCCGCCTTTGTCTCTGTCTTTGTCTGACTTTCACAAGTTTCTATCTCCCCACCTTGTTTATCTGTCTATCTGTCTGTCTGTCTGTCTGCTGTCTGTCTCTCTCTCTCTCTCTCTCTCTCTCTCTCTCTCTCTCTCTCTCTCTCTCTCTCTCTCTCTCTGTCTCTCTCTCTCCCTCTCTCTCTCTCTCTCTCTCTCTCTCTCTCTCTCTCTCTCTCTCTCTCTCTCTCTCTCTCTCTCTCTCTCTCTCTCTCTTTCTCTCTCTCTCTCTGTGTGTCTGTCTGTCTGTCTGTCTCTCTCTCTCTCTCTCTCTCTCTCTCTCTCTCTCTCTCTCTCTCTCTCTCTCTCTCGCTGTATATATATCTCTATATATATCTATATATATATATATATATATATATATATATATATATATATATATATATATATATATATATATATATATAAAATATATATATATATATATATATATATATATATATATATATATATATATATATATATATATATATATATATATATATATATATATATGCAGGGGCTGTTCCATAAGCCTTTGAAAAGGTCTGAATGTCATTTGATTATAGATCAAGAAATACAATTTATGTATGAAATCAATTATACAAGTGTCTACTCTGAAGAGTAGTTTCTCTCTGTTGCTACATTGTAAGGTCATGGTTGCATCATAAAGATGTGTTGTTTTTGTCTTTTCCTAAATGGCAGGGAATTTTCAAACGAAACAGGTATGGTTTTACATTTTCATAAAGACAAAGCTTGGAGGTGCGGCAAAGAAAATCCAGAATGATTTGAAAGCGAAAGGGATATTTATGAATCTGCCTGTTCACTTGGTGCAGTTTTATTTTTGAATAAATAAATTCTGCTTCGAAAAATGTCATGTGCAAGATAACCCCTTCCAAAGCTGTAGCGGTAACCAAGAACAATGTGGCTTGGGTCGGGACTGTTATTGGATAAAGGTCCAATTCAATGGTTGATGAAGTTATCTGAAATCATTCAAACACAACGGTTCACAGAATCATCACATTAGAGAATGAAAAAAATATTTGCAAGATTGGTATAATTTATTTTAAGTATACAGTAAAAGCAGAAATGGTCCAAATCGCCACAGAATCACGTAATCAAATTGGACACGGCCCTTTGCGCCTCATTGAGGATTCTTCAGGGTATGAGACGTACAATATCACACTTTGGAACCCCCATCAAAATAATCAAGCATTGCATAAATGGATGAAAAAGGTGACAGACCCTCGGTTCCTCGTCAAAAGTTTCAATTTCAAAACAGACTTTCCCTATTTTTTTCAATTATCTTGGCCTCCTTAGAGTTGATGTCATGCTTTTAAAACCACAATGACTGAAGTGACTGCCAATTCGACCTGCACAATAATACCTGCCCAGCTCCAAAACACCCTGGCTGAGCAGTCATCAAAGTCCCTGTATAAAGTATATATAAGATTAAGAACAGGCAGCTTCACACAAAGCAAGGGCCACTACTCAGTACTTAAAATATAATAGAAAAAAAAATAGTGTCTTGCCACACTCGCCTGACCTTGCACCATGTCACTTTTGGTGATTTGGAAAACTAAATACTAATGTGACGGGAAGATATTATTCAGGCATCCGGGACCTGTCAAAAGCCGTGAATTCAGAGCTCCACAATGCATTAGGGAAGTGCATAATAAAACTGTAAAAATGCGTGCAGAGCCAGAAAGAGTACTCTGAACGACTGAAAATTTGAACCAGCTAGCATGTGTACATTTGTAGTCAGGAACCCTTTAAAAAAAGATTGAAATGCCCTATGTATATTTTCTTCTTCCTATTCATACAAGTACATGGAACTATGCAATTTATCTTTAACTTCAAACATGAAATTTATATTATTTATTTTTATTTTTCCTCTCAACAGTTTGCACAAAGAGCTACTGTTGGTTTTCTCTCTCCTTTTTCTTTTTATCAGCTTTGCTTATTGAATAAGTTGAATAGTTGGTAGATAATTTTTAGAATGTCAATACTCAACACGGAGTCCAAATTGTTAATAGTAATAGTACTTTAATAGTAGTTAATTTAAATAGTTAAAAAGAACAAAATCATCAGCTGAATGTAGTCAATGATTCTTATCAACTTTAAATGACAGTCCAGGCTGCATAAAGAGCTCCCATGCTTATTCTACGCAGACCAAAGTTATGTCAATATTAATAATATTATCAAGAAAATCTTTTTGTACATGAAACGTAAGAGACGTGGTGTCGGTGGCAGAGCAGTAAGGCTGGCGGACTGGGAATCATGAGGTCCCTGGTCTGAATACAGGCAACGCTAGGTTGGACATTGTGATCCTTGGGAAAGACACTTACCACACACTTTTCCCCACTGGACCCAGGTGCAATTGGGTACAAGTACAAGCGCTAGCCTGGGAGTGAAAATCTGCGTCAGACTAGCGGCATGTCCAGGAGGTGATTATTGTTACATGTACCTGTTCCGCTTCACGCTGTTGAACCAGGATATGCTCCGGCTCTATGGGCCGTAACGATCTTGAAGGCACTTTACTTAACTCTCTTTCTCAGAGATTATGATTGGCTGTTATTGTATACATGTGTCGGCTGCTCAACTACATCTGGACATGCATTTATGACTCTTTAGAACCTTCTATAATCTCCTAGAAAAAATCTCCCCTAAAGTCTCAGAGATTCTCTTTCTTCTACTTGTTTATACTTTGTATTATTTCCTCCCAAACAAGATCCTTAAGTTTCAACTCGTCACTTATTCAATCTAACGTTCCCTCAACTGTTGAGACATTGATGAAATGTGGATTCTTTCTTCCATGTCCACACCTTAACTTTCATGAAAAATAGTAAATCACAGTAATATTGTTTCAGTGTTCATGTTATGTTATAGTAATATGAACCTGAGGGTGATCTTTGAAAAGGAAAAAGAATTGCGTAGGAAAGTTTCTAGAATCTCCTACGATGTTTCGTGTGGTGACTGCTATGAAACCTTGGTCTTGTATAGATTACAATGGATGTGCAGGTTGTCTGGTGGTTTCATAATAAGCTGAATACTTGGGTTTGATTCTATCTATACTCTTAGTCTTAGTCTTAGTCTTCTTCTTCTTCTTCTTCTTCTTCTTCTTCTTCTTCTTCTTCTTCTTCTTCTTCTTCTTCTTCTTCTTATTCTTATTCTTATTCTTATTCTTATTCTTATTCTTCTTCTTCTTCTTCTATAGAATAGCTAAATCAGTATAGAGTGCTAAAAAGCCCAAGGTAAAAGACCAAAAGGCAGACCTCGGAGAAAGTGGGAAGAAGATATAAAAGAGGCATTGTAGCATAGAAATTTAACTTTTTTGGAAGGAAACAGAAAATGCCAGGACAGGGCATCCTGGACAAAGATCATCTCGGTCATCTGAACCCTTGCACCAAAAGGTAGAATGGGAACTGATAAAAAAATAAACTATTAGGAAGATGGTTCTCATTCAGTTTGACCTCCGTGTGTAGAATTACCATAATTATTTGGGTCGCGCCAAGAGTTCTTGCCACAATACAAATACAATACAAGAAAGTGATTATATTATTATATTCGAAGAGTTCAACTATTTAAACAATACGAGAAGCAATAACAACATCATTCTAAAAAAACTATGTAAGATCAAAACATCACAGTGATATTAACATTTTTCCCTCAAGGCCATTCAGGCCCATGGAATCGGAGATATTCCCAAACTCAATAGTGTGAAGCGGAGCAGGTGGCAATGATCACGTCCTGGCCAGGACGTAAGTCTGGCGCAGGTTTTTACTGCCAAGCTAGTACTTGTACCCATTTACACCTGGGAAAAGGAGGGAAAACGTGTGTTAAGTGTCTTTCCCAAGGAAGACAACGTCGGGCCTAGCTTCGCCAGGATTCGAACTCGGGACCTCGTGATCCCAAGTCTGGCAGCCTTACCGCTCGGCTCTCTGGGCCGTAACGGCCTTGTAGGAACGTTGCTCACTTTCCGTTTCATGTTCCTCTTCATAGCTGTCGGCCTATCGCAATATTAGTATTAGTCATTTTTATCTCTGGTACACAGACAGACAACGCCAGTGAAAAACATAACCTCCTTCTTTGTCGGAGGTAATAAGAAAGATTCGGAAATAATTCATATCAGTATATATTAGTTAGTATTTTTTTATTTATTAATGAACAAACGTGTTATATCATGACAACAATGAACATTACCGATGCTAATGTGGAGACTATCTTTATTTATTAATGAACAAACATGTTATATTATGACAACAGTGAACATTACCGATGCTATGTGGAGACCATCTATATTTATTAATGAACAAACATGTTACATTATGACAACAATGAACATTGCTATATTATGACAACAATAACATTACCGATGATATGTGGAGACTATCAAAATGAACAAACATGCTATATTATGACAACAATGAACATTGCTATATTATGACAACAATAACATTACCGATGATATGTGGAGACAATAATGATAACACATAAGAGTCAATAAATCTATACACAACATATAGAATATTTCCCCATATTCCTAGATCTGATCGATTGAGTAACATTCTAGAGACATTGCCTTAAGGCAATAACCCATTATCCAGCAAAGAGCGTGTTTTGATTTGAAATACAGCAAAAGTTTTTATTTCCTCTGGACTTTTATATTAATAATTACTAACCCAGTTAGTACCTGTCTTGTTCACTCAAAACCAGCTCGGTGAAATACTAATGTAATCCAATTATGTCGAAGGGTGCAAGTAACAGACGATGGAGAGAAAAAAAACAAGGATGTATTGCTCTTTCAAGCTGAGTTAGAATATAAAGTACAAAGTGAATAACAGTGCACAGAAAGGAAGATGTTTTTGCTTCAATGAATATGGATTAATTAGACGCGTCCCTTTGGTCGACACAGGTAGACAGTAATCTGTAGGGGTGAGAAAAGAACCCGAGAGTTACTGGTATTATGGTAATTTTATCATGGCACAATTATTTTCATAAGTTAGAAACACATCTCAAGGCATTTGTCAAGCCATTTGAACTAATAACGTCCATCACTTTAACGGCTTTTTTCATATTATTATTACTTGATCAATAAATATATGTCAATAATTTTAAAATAGACATATTACTACAATTGTAGTATATTATTATTATCTTAATCTTGTATGGATCAAGAAGAAGGAGTCAAATATTCGTTCCATTTCAAGGAATACTATGAGAGTCACACACACACACACACACACACACACACACACACACACACAGACACAGAGAGAGAGAGAGAGAGAGAGAGAGAGAGAGAGAGAGAGAGAGAGAGAGAGAGAGAGAGAGAGAGAGAGAGAGAGAGAGAGAGAGAGAGAGAGAGGGAGGGAGGGAGGGAGGGAGGGAGAGAGAAAAAGAGAGAGAAAAAGAGAGAGAGAGAGAGAGAGAGAGAGAGAGAGAGAGAGAGAGAGAGAGAGAGAGAGAGAGAGAGAGAGAGAGAGAGAGAGAGAGAGAGAGAGAGAGAGAGATGCAGACATAGGCAGAAAGAAAGGCGTTGTGAGGTTGAGACAAAGGCACAAAGAACCAGAGAAGCAGAGGGGTAGAAAGGAGTGTATATAAAGATATGTATCTACTCACGTCATCCATGAATCCAACGAAATGTTTAAAATCCGTACCACGACCAATCTGTAATGCACATTTGCTGGACAAAATGGAACCTAGATCAAACAAAATGCAGTAAGTTGTTAATGTTAACCATTTTA
>JAXRKP010000065.1:425000-437500 GCA_037039925.1 Doris montereyensis | reverse complement strand
ATAGGCACAATAAGGCTTAAAACCAAATTACAGAGTGAGTGAATGAGATATATGAAATTAGTGGTCATAAAGATTGCTATGACCTTAATTGCGGTTATGAAAATAGTTGAGAACTGTGTAATTAATATTATGATAAAGTTAATGGTGATTATGAGTCGAGAGAAAAAAGGAATAATTTATCACCGACCTGAGCTTGATAATGACAGTGTTGCCATAAACAACATTCGAGAAGCGAGGCACCCGAAGTAGACTTTTGCCGTCAAAGTAACCTGCTCCATTTACGACCTTGACCCCGTCAACTTGTTGGTGTTGCTGGGAATGTTGCTGGTGGTGTACTTGACGATGGTACTGGTGGTGACGTTGTCGAAGGCGTGGCCGAGGAGTGAGACGAAGGAGGGGTGGGTTTGGGATTTGGATTCGGGGTAGATTTGGGATTTGGATTCAGGGGTAGATTTGGGATTTGGATTCGGAGTAGATTTGGGATTTGGATTCGAGTAGATTTGGGATTTGGATTCGGAGTAGATTTGGGACTTGGATTCGGGGTAGATTTGGGACTTGGATTCGGGGTAGATTTGGACTTGGATTCGGGGTAGGTGTATAGGTAGGTGGGTTGGTGTCACTGCAGCGAGGGCAATCTGAAACAGATGGCGAAGTGATCGACAGACGATGCCATCTATAAGATGATGTTTGAAGGTCTGAACTTCAATTTGGAGATCTTGAGCGTGCAATGTAATATAATTCTGAGAGAAAATACATTCCATTTCAATATGGAACATGAAACATAGCTATTTATGTGGCCTTCATAGATTCGAGCAAAGATACGCTAAAACATGTCAACATTGAAGTAAAAGTCATTAATTTGTATAGAAGGAGATTAAATTAGCTTTGCAACGAGCGTTAAACATAGTTACAAAAGTAACTGTATAGCATAAACAAGTTAGCATGGATAAATGTATGTGAACACAAAACACATTGTCGCCTTTGTACCTGGATATTATTTGAATTTAAAACTCTGAAGGACTATGAAGTAAATTGCTTACTAAAGATAAAAACAATAATCCCGTATGGTGTTCAAACAAAATCCTGTCTTTGTTTGTTAACACAATCATAAGAGTGTATACATTTGTTTTGGTTAACTGCATGGTGAGGCAATCGTAGAGAGGGTGAGCATAAATAAATCAAGAGAACTTTAAGAAATGTTGTCTGCTCTATGAATTACCTTAACTAATTCTTCTGTTGCGACACAAACACAATGCAATTTTCTGTAGAAAGATCTCCAGGTTGTCCTCATCTTATCTTAAATAATGAGCTAAACTGGTTAGCTGTCAAGCAATATTCTGAACAAACTTAGTCAATATCATATATATATATATATATATTTTTGTATGTATGTATGTATTTATATATTTATATTTATATATTATTATATATCTATATATCTATCTATCTATCTATCCATCTATCTATCTATCTATCTATCTATCTATCTATCTATCTACATAAATGAAAGCTGCTGAGGTAATGATTTCATCAATCTATTATCATAGAAAAACATTCAGGGCAGAGATTAAAGGCGATAGAAAGAAGAAGCTAGTGGTAAAGAAAGATTCAATAGGAGAGTGTTTGTGTGTGTTTTTGTGTGTGTGTGCATGTTTGTGTGTGTGTGTGTGAAATAAAGATGATATATATATATTTATTATATATATATACTGTTTATATATATTATTTTCTGTATATCTGTCTATTTGTTGTTTATCTATCCAATAGAAGTGTCTGAGTGCACACATTGTTTTATCTACATATGAGCAGATCGAGAGAACATTAAGAGAGGTCTTAAAAGCTGGTTGATCAGTACATAATTCCATGGAATTGGTGGATGTGTAAATCGCCCCAGAAGTGTGTTCATGTTTCAAATGGGGAGGGAGACGGCCAAGTGAGCTAGCTATAAAGTGCAGAAGTTAAACACATCAACGACGAAAATAAACGAAATCAGACGTTGTAAAGACGAAAAAGAAGCGTAAAAATCCTACTTAGGGTCCCAGTGTATGGACAAGAAAGGCGCATTAAACAGCCTTGACCTTGGTATGTCCAGTGGGAGCTGCCTGGACATGCATGGTGGGGATGATGTTGACGATGCTGGAGAGGGCGGGGGTGTGGCTGTTACAGTTGCGGGTTTATTCCATCACCAACATATGTGGTAGAAGTAGTAGTTGTAGTTGTTGTTGTGGTAGTGCATTCCTGTTTAACCACCACCACCAAGTAGCTGAAGACAAATTGTTTAAACCAAGTCTCTCGTACGTGAACAGATCTATTTAAATCAGAGGCGACCGTTAGAATGACACAGCGTATGCATGCCCAGTGATATGTTCATTCGTATAAAACACAAGATTAGTGAAACATTGCAAAGGTTTAGAGCAAGAAGCCAAAAAGAAGTCTAGCCAATTTTACGTTAGGCTTAACTTTTGAGAGTTCCAGATTAAGAAATAATAAAGATAGATGACACGGTGATATTCACCAAATTGGGTTGATAAATACAAGTGCATTATAGTGATATTGGAGATATAACTTTTATGACCCATATATTAAGCAAGCAATCATTCATGCAAGATAATAGATTAACTATATTATTATATTATAAACTATTTTGTAAACATGCTTTTATGCTGATGTGACCATACACTCACTCATTTAAAATCAAACCTGCAAAAGAAAAGTATATAAAATTAAAATCTGGAGGAAAGGATTAGCCAAACGATTATACTTTATTCCTATAGAAAAGAAATTTCACGACATTTCCCTGACAGTCTCGTCAACTTCGGAAAATTAAAGTGTTGTGTTTTCTTTTATTCTCTGTCTGGAATGGGGGTGGATATTTCGAATCGACGACACATCAATACTGATGAGCAAGTTGACTCGAATGCTAGCAAAAACCAGGTTTGTACACAATACTGTAGCAACAAGAATGACTGTCGACTATTTGATAAGATAACCTCTTGGACTCAGGTGTGAATGAGAACACAGCTGTGCAACAGATCAGGATATCGTGACGTTATTTGTTTTATATACAGAACGAGAATCTCCACTGTGTACTCGTAGCGGACTTGGTAAAGACATTAAATGAAATGGCTTTTCGTAGTGGACTTGGGAAAGACATTAAATGAAATGGCTTTTCGTAGTGGACTTGGGAAAGACATTAAATGAAATGGCTTTTCGTTAGCGGACTTGGGAAAGACATTAAATGAAATGGCTTTTCGTAGTGGACTTGGGAATGACATTAAATGAAATGGCTTTTTCGTAGTGGACTTGGTAAAGACATTAAATGAAATGGCTTTTCGTAGTGGACTTGGGAAAGACATTAAATGAAATGGCTTTTCGTAGTGGACTTGGGAAAGACATTAAATGAAATGGCTTTTCGTAGTGGACTTGGAAAGACATTAAATGAAATGGCTTTTCGTAGTGGACTTGGGAATGACATTAAGTGAAATGGTTTTTTGAGGAATCAACGACTTAAAGTCGATGAGCCTGGAGGTTTATATATGTCGATCTGAGGAGGATTTGATAGTCCAGAGGCGAAGGTGTCGGCATCTCAACCAAAAGGTAGTGAGTTCGAACCCCGCCAACGGTTGAAAACATTTGCTTGAGTTTTTTTCTAGCAAAATCTACCCCCCTTAAAAATCCTACCAAAAAACCCCGGAGATTACCTTAGTTGTGGATGTGGGTAAATAAAATCAAATAAAATCACAATGCCGATGTGAACTATACGTGCTCACATTTGAATTCACCGTAATCTATCAAATTGTATTCCTTTTCCTGTCACGTGACTTAAGGCAAAAATGTTTACACTACACAGGCACACTACGTAACGAGCATCACACTTTAGAAAAGAAACACACATACAACGTTTTTTAAGTTTCACCTACTAGTTGTGTTAACCTGCGTTGTTGTTGACGTCTTATTAGTGGGACATGCAGTATCTGGAGACACAGGAATAGCATTGCAGTCATGTATACCTTACAATACTTTATCTTAATATGCTCCACGTAACTTTGCTCAAGATTTCTCCACAATTCGAGATGTTATTGAATTCTTCAATTCTTCAAACTCCAGTTTTATCGTAGATACTACGAAGAGATCGGCATTGGTTTAACCCATGTCCACTACGAGCGGTGATCACAGAAATCTGTGACGAACTTGTTGAATGCTGAATTACGCTATGAGTGAATGAAAACGTACGAAGGATGTCTAAACCATGAACACAGTTTTAAGAAATGTGAATATCATTTCAGGCCTTGTGGCTTTTAAGGGGACGGGGCTTATCCCGGTTTCTAAAGCATTGAATAGAGCAGATTTAAGATCCCCATCTGGGCAGGTCCTTGGTCTACCATGCAAATTACTTCGCGAGTCTCAGTGGAACCCAATCGCAGCTAAATGGAAGAAGAACTGGCAAAAATTTCGATTCGAACCCATGACTTTTCGGTGTGCAGTTTGATTGTATTCCACTAGATAAACGATTCCACAATGCATTCACAAGATTGTAGTTCCGTGATAATGTGAACAGGGCTTCTCTTCTGCCTTCCAAGCATGGAGGAGATGGCTTTTATATATAACTACACACTATTTGAACTGCGTCACGCCTGAAAGCCGAGAATTGTACATTGCGACTCTTTTTGAGGCACTGTAGCTGAAACATAGTGTTGTTAACTGATACACACAACGACATTGGTTCAAGCCCCAATGGCTGGCACATGTGTTTTTTTCCCCACAATGTTGTACTCTTAGAAAAAAGTTCTTAACACTACTTTCCTCACTTTAATCAGGTGTGAATGAGTACCCACCTATAGGTAGTGAGAGAGATTTTGTCAGATTCTAGGTAAGAAGCACTAACGGGCTTATGTACTGTATGCTCCCTAGGGAGTTGAGAAGCACTTTGAATGAAATGGCCTGCTAGGGATAAAATGATGTACAGTTGGCGAGCCTGTCCTTGTGCGGGGATACGGACTATAAATCCAAATTTATCTTTATTTTTTTTGGTGAGCAGCCAACGACACGACAACAGCACCACACTTTCAAACTGCAGTTTCAAAACACCCTGACGAAACATTAACATCTCAATCTCATTCTAAACAAGTGCTCATGTTCACAAGATTACAACCTGGATCTAAAACATAGCATCGTTTTTATTGTTTCCTTGCGTGAAATGTCTTACTTTTATATATACATAATATCTAAGATTTGAAAGATCCCACCTAGGTCCCTCACTCATAAAAAGAGAAATAAAACAACCCCTCCCTGCCCTTTCCCCAAAACAAACAAACAAAACAAAACCAAACTCAAAAGAACTAAGAAAGAAAACTGAAACAAAAACAAAATCAATAAAGAAAACCCAAACCATGCAAAAAAAAAACAAAACCAAAACCAAACCAAAATATAATCCCAAAAACAAAACAAACTAAATCTAGTAAAATGAATCAATAAAAACCTTGAAAAGAAAACTTTCACTCGTTTTTCATTCAACAAAACTAGGGATAAGCTGATCGACATGGCAATGGGTAAAAGCGTGTGATTACCTACATGTACTTGGTACAGGCGAAGGAGACCACTGCAACTGCCAGGCGATGGGGAGGCTGGTGGCGTGGGCTGTTGGAAGGTTGTAGCTTGGTGTGGAGTTGGCATTGGTGTATTCAATGTGTGATGTGTTTGTGGTGTGGGTGATATATTGATCAGTGGTGTTCTTGATGAATTATGCGTTTGTGGTGTGGGTGATTGATTGGTTAGTGGTGTTATTGATGGTTGTGATTGTGGCGAAGGGGTTGTGACATCTTTTGGTGGTGTTGTTGTTGGTTGTGATTGTGGTGTAGGGGTTCCGTCTTTTGGCGGTGTAATTGATGGTTGTGATTGTGATGTAGGGGTTCCGTCTTTTGGTGGTGTAATTGATGGTTGTGATTGTGGTGTAGGGGTTTCGTCTTTTGGTGGTGTAATTGATGGTTGTGATTGTGGTGTAGGGGTTCCGTCTTTTGGTGATGTAATTGATGGTTGTGATTGTGGTGTAGGGTTCCGTCTTTTGGCGGTGTAATTGTAGGTTGTGATTGTGGTGTAGGGGTTCCGTCTCTTGGTGGTGTAATTGATGGTTGTGATTGTGGTGTAGGGCTTCCGTCTTTGGTGGTGTAATTGATGGTTGTGATTGTGGTGTAGGGGTTCCGTCTTTTGGTGGTGTAATTGATAGTTGTGATTGTGGTGTAGGGGTTCCGTCTTTTGGCGGTGTAATTGTAGGTTGTGATTGTGGTGTAGGGGTTCCGTCTCTTGGTGATGTAATTGATGGTTGTGATTGTGGTGTAGGGCTTCCGTCTTTTGGTGGTGTAATTGATGGTTGTGATTGTGGTGTAGGGGTTCCGTCTTTTGGCGGTGTTATTGATGGTTGTGATTGTGGTGTAGGGATTCCGTCTTTTGGCGGTGTAATTGTAGGTTGTGATTGTGGAGTAGGGGTTCCGTCTTTTGGTGGTGTAATTGATGGTTGTGATTGTGGTGTAGGGGTTCCGTCTTTTGGTGGTGTAATTGATGGTTGTGATTGTGGTGTAGGGCTTCCGTCTTTTGGTGGTGTAATTGATGGTTGTGATTGTGGTGTAGGAGTTCCGTCTTTTGGCGGTGTTATTGATGGTTGTGATTGTGGTGTAGGGGTTCCGTCTTTTGGTGGTGTTATTGATGGTTGTGATTGTGGTGTAGGAGTTCCGTCTTTTGGCGGTGTTATTGATGGTTGTGATTGTGGTGTAGGGGTTCCGTCTTTTGGTGGTGTAATTGATGGTTGTGATTGTGGTGTAGGAGTTCCGTCTTTTGATGATGTAATTGATGGTTGTGATTGTGGTGTAGGGGTTCCGTCTTTTGGTGGTGTAATTGATGGTTGTGATTGTGGTGTAGGGGTTCCGTCTTTTGATGATGTAATTGATGGTTGTGATTGTGGTGTAGGAGTTCCGTCTTTTGGTGGTGTAATTGATGGTTGTGATTGTGGTGTAGGAGTTCCGTCTTTTGATGATGTAATTGATGGTTGTGATTGTGGTGTAGGGGTTCCGTCTTTTGGTGGTGTAATTGATGGTTGTGATTGTGGTGTAGGAGTTCCGTCTTTTGATGATGTAATTGATGGTTGTGATTGTGGTGTAGGAGTTCCGTCTTTTGGTGGTGTAAATGATGGTTGTGATTGTGGTGTAGGGGATTCCGTCTCTTGGTGGTGAAACCGATGGTTGGCCTTGTGGTGTAGGGGATTGGTTTATAGGGGTGGAACTGATGGTTGTGTTTGTTGTGTAGGGGATTGTTTTATAGGTGGTGAAACTGATGGCTGTCCTTGTGGTGTAGGGGATTGTTTTATAGGTGGTGAAACTGATGGTTGTGTTTGTGGTGTAGGATTGTTTTATAGGTGGTGAAACTGATGGCTGTCCTTGTGGTGTAGGGATTGTTTTATAGGGGTGAAACTGATGGTTGTGTTTGTGGTGTAGAGGGATTGTTTTATAGGTGGTGAAACCGATGGTTGTGTTTGTGGTGTAGGGGATTGTTTTATTGGTGGTGAAACCGATGGTTGTGTTTGTGGTGTAGGGGATTGTTTGATAGGTGGTGAAACTGATGGTTGTGTTTGTGGTGTAGGGGATTGTTTTATAGGTGGTGAAACTGATGGTTGTGTTTGTGGTGTAGGGGATTGTTTTATAGGTGGTGAAACTGATGGTTGTGTTTGTGGTGTAGGGGATTGTTTCATAGGTGGTGAAATCGATGGCTGTCCTTGTGGTGTAGGGGATTGTTTTATAGGTGGTGAAACCGATGGTTGACCATGTGGTGTAGGGGATTGTTTTATAGGTGGTGAAACTGATGGTTGTGTTTGTGGTGTAGGGGATTGTTTTATAGGTGGTGAAACTGATGGTTGTGTTTGTGGTGTAGGGTTGTTTTATAGGTGGTGAAACTGATGGTTGTGTTTGTGGTGTAGGGGATTGTTTTATAGGTGGTGAAACTGATGGTTGTGTTTGTGGTGTAGGGGATTGTTTTATAGGTGGTGAAACTGATGGTTGTGTTTGTGGTGTAGGGGATTGTTTTATAGGTGGTGAAACCGATGGCTGTCTTTGTGGTGTAGGGATTGTTTTATAGGTGGTGAAACTGATGGTTGTGTTTGTGGTGTAGGAGATTGTTTTATAGGTGGTGAAACTGATGGCTGTCCTTGTGGTGTAGGGGATTGTTTTATAGGTGGTGAAACTGATGGTTGTGTTTGTGGTGTAGGGGATTGTTTTATAGGTGGTGAAACTGATGGTTGTGTTTGTGGTGTAGGGGATTGTTTTATAGGTGGTGAAACTGATGGTTGTGTTTGTGGTGTAGGGATTGTTTTATAGGTGGTGAAACTGATGGTTGTGTTTGTGGTGTAGGGGATTGGTTTATTGGTGGTGAAACTGATGGTTGTGTTTGTGGTGTAGGGGATTGTTTTATAGGTGGTGAAACTGATGGTTGTGTTTGTGGTGTAGGGGATTGTTTTATAGGTGGTGAAACTGATGGTTGTGTTTGTGGTGTAGGGGATTGTTTTATAGGTGGTGAAACTGATGGTTGTGTTTGTGGTGTAGGGGATTGTTTTATAGGTGGTGAAACTGATTGTTGTGTTTGTGGTGTAGGGGATTGTTTTATAGGCGGTGAAACTGATGGTTGTGTTTGTGGTGTAGGGGATTGTTTTATAGGTGGTGAAACCGATGGCTGTCCTTGTGGTGTAGGGGATTGTTTTATAGGTGGTGAAACCGATGGTTGTGTTTGTGGTGTAGGGGATTGTTTTATAGGTGGTGAAACTGATGGTTGTGTTTGTGGTGTAGGGGATTGTTTTATAGGTGGTGAAACTGATGGTTGTGTTTGTGGTGTAGGGGATTGTTTTTTAGGTGGTGAAACTGATGGTTGTGTTTGTGGTGTAGGGGATTGGTTTATAGGTGGTGAAACTGATGGCTGTTTTGTGGTGTAGGGATTGTTTTATAGGTGGTGAAACTGATGGTTGTGTTTGTGATGTAGGGGATTGTTTTATAGGTGGTGAAACTGATGGTTGTGTTTGTGGTGTAGGGGATTGTTTTATAGGTGGTGAAACTGATGGTTGTCCTTGTGGTGTAGGGGATTGTTTTATGGGTGATGTTGTAGCTGTAGTGGATGTTGTAGGTGTATTAGATGTTGTAGGTGTAGTTGATGTTGTAGGTGTAGTTGATGTTGTACGTGTAGTTGATGTTGTAGGTGTAGTTGATGTTGTAGGTGTAGTTGATGTTGTAGGTGTAGTCGATGTTGTAGGTGTAGTTGATGTTGTAGGTGTAGTTGATGTTGTAGGTGTACTTGATGTTGTAGGTGTAGTCGATGTTGTAGGTGTAGTGGGTGTTGTAGGTGTAGTAGATGTTGTAGGTGTAGTGGATGTTGTAGGTGTAGTTGATGTTGTAGGTGTAGTTGGTGTTGTAGGTGTAGTGGATGTTGTAGGTGTAGTTGATGTTGTAGGTGTAGTTGATGTTGTAAGTGTAGTGGATGTTGTAGGTGTAGTTGATGTTGTAGGTGTAGTTGATGTTGTAGGTGTAGTTGATGTTGTAGGTGTAGTCGATGTTGTAGGTGTAGTTGATGTTGTAGGCGTAGTTGATGTTGTAGGTGTATTTGATGTTGTAGGTGTAGTTGATGTTGTAGGTGTAGTTGATGTTGTAGGTGTAGTGGATGTTGTAGGTGTAGTGGATGTTGTAGGTGTAGTTGATGTTGTTGTAGGTGTAGTTGATGTTGTAGGTGTAGTGGATGTTGTAGGTGTAGTGGATGTTGTAGGTGTAGTTGTAGTTGATGTTGTAGGTGTAGTTGATGTTGTAGGTGTAGTTGATGTTGTAGGTGTAGTTGATGTTGTAGGTGTAGTTGATGTTGTAGGTGTAGTGGATGTTGTAGGTGTAGTTGATGTTGTAGGTGTAGTGGATGTTGTAGGTGTAGTCGATGTTGTAGGTGTAGTGGATGTTGTAGGTGTAGTTGATGTTGTAGGTGTAGTGGATGTTGTAGGTGTAGTTGATGTTGTAGGTGTAGTTGATGTTGTAGGTGTAGTTGATGTTGTAGATGTAGTCGATGTTGTAGGTGTAGTCGATGTTGTAGGCGTAGTTGATGTTGTAGGTGTAGTTGATGTTGTAGGTGTAGTTGATGTTGTAGGTGTAGTTGATGTTGTAGGTGTAGTTGATGTTGTAGGTGTAGTGGATGTTGTAGGTGTAGTTGATGTTGTAGGTGTAGTGGATGTTGTAGGTGTAGTTGATGTTGTAGGTGTAGTGGATGTTGTAGGTGTAGTTGATGTTGTAGGTGTAGTTGATGTTGTAGGTGTAGTGGATGTTGTAGGTGTAGTTGATGTTGTAGGTGTAGTGGATGTTGTAGGTGTAGTTGATGTTGTAGGTGTAGTTGATGTTGTAGGTGTAGTTGATGTTGTAGGTGTAGTTGATGTTGTAGGTGTAGTTGGTGTTGTAGGTGTAGTTGATGTTGTAGGTGTAGTGGATGTTGTAGGTGTAGTCGATGTTGTAGGTGTAGTGGATGTTGTAGGTGTAGTTGATGTTGTAGGTGTAGTTGATGTTGTAGGTGTAGTCGATGTTGTAGGTGTAGTTGATGTTGTAGGTGTAGTAGATGTTGTAGGTGTAGTTGATGTTGTAGGTGTAGTGGATGTTGTAGGTGTAGTTTGTGTTGTAGGTGTAGTTGATGTTGTAGGTGTAGTTGATGTTGTAGGTGTAGTTGATGTTGTAGGTGTAGTTGGTTGGGTCGATGATGATGTAGATGATAATGTGGGAGTAGTTGTAGGCTGGCTTGTCGTTGTCACCGTTTTGCCTGTGGCCTTGATGATTGATGGGCGTTGTGGGAGCTGGAATAGGAAGTTGGTATTGGTACCACAACCAGCATGCACACAGTAGTAATAATGTTATCCTGTAATCATGCGTGTATAATCCATGCCAGTGCTATTATATAATATCTTAAGCAATAATAGGGCCAGCAACAGCGGAAACAACAACAACAACAACAACAGTAACAACAATGTGAAAAGACACACCAACAACAACAACATGTGAAACACTAGCAACAGCAACAACAATTAGAGAAGAAACAACAACAAGAACAACGGGAGAAATAACAACAGCAAAAGTGAATTAACAACAGCAACAACAACATCAACAGCAACAGCAACAATAACAACAACAACAGCAACAATAATGACAAGAGCAACAACAACGAAAGAAACTTGAACTTACGGAAGCTTAAAAGTTAGTTCTTGATAATTTGAAGTCTTTATTACTTACCATAACAATTAATTAAACAATTGAAGAAAATTAAAAGACTGACTGACATGTGTCCGTTAGAACATTATGCTGTATAAAATATTAAAACGCCCATCAGGGAATATGACTAAAGTCTCTAGATATTCATTCCAAATTCAAACTCGTCCTTTTAAATGTTTCTTGTTCACTTGGGAAACGTAGCCTCGGCAAAAGATTTTGTTTCTGTTGTTAGTGTGTGTTGATGTTATTTGTGGCTGAATTACAGCGTACATATATATGACTTTTGAACGTAGAGTAATCAAGAGGAGAGTCCTGATTTGTTTTGGGGTTGTTGATTTTTCGGTTATGGACACATTATGGTAGTTTGCCATTGCTTTCACATCATCAACACCTTCGCTGAGTTTGAAAAGACCCTAACTACCCATTTTGCTGATGGGTTGTCACAATCAATAAAGCATCGTGCGATTATTGATGCCATTATTAGCCTGGATGGGCCCAGGTTTCAAAGGTTATTTGCAAACAAGGTCAACAAGTCCATATTTTTCAAAACAATTACTCCGCATCTAGTTTCAACGACGTTATACTTGTACAACAGCTTAACTAGATTGGCTCCTTTGAGGGCCTCCGAGAAAGAGAAGCAACGAGACAAATTAAGGATTTTGCCCAAAATGTTGACAGCTACTGACCATCTTATGGAAGTCAACCATATGCGTAGAAATTAATACTCAAAGATGAAATAATATACGAGTACGTACATGAATGTTTGACGATACGTCCATTCATTGATCAATCTACTAATCGTTCAATTAATTTACCTCTCCATTCATACATTCATATTACCTTTCCATCCATTCATCCACCCATCCGAACCTACACGCATACTAGATACAACATTGGTGTATGCATACATACATTCATACATGGCATTTCACACAATATACATGTACATAGATACAGTCATAATGGTCACAGAGAAGCCATTACAAAACACACACACACACACACACACTCACTCACATTCACCAACACACACGTACACCGTTGTCCTTTCTCTCTAATTCTCACAGTCATCGTGTTCTTGTTACCGGGTCCATGCTATCGAAGTTGCTCCCTTTTCTCTATACTCCTGTTTCACCCCTTTACACCAAAGTAAGCCAAAGCAAATTGAAATCACCATAACACACACGCAATCGAGACCCAAACAAGGGAGGTTCAGTTAAGTAGGTAAGCAGCAGCTTTGCG
>JAXRKP010000065.1:372500-415000 GCA_037039925.1 Doris montereyensis | reverse complement strand
ATCTTGATCATCTTGATACAAACTAACGTGTACAGTCATCTTGATACTACAAATAACGTGTACAGTCATCTTGATACTACAAAACGTAACGATACTACAGTCATCTTGATACTAACGTGTAATAACGTGTACAGTCATCTTGATACTACAACTAACGTGTACAGTCATCTTGATACTACAACTAACGTGTACAGTCATCTTGATACTACAAATAACGTGTACAGTCATCTTGATACTACAAATAACGTGTACAGTCATCTTGATAGTCATCTTGATACTACAACTAACGTGTAATAACGTGTACAGTCATCTTGATACTACAAATAACGTGTACAGTCATCTTGATACTACAAATAACGTGTAATAACAGTCATCTTGATACTACAAATAACGTGTACAGTCATCTTGATACTACAAATAACGTGTACAGTCAATACTACAAATAACGTGTACAGTCATCTTGATACTACAAATAACGTGTACAGTCATCTTGATACTACACAGTCATCTTGATACTACAAATAACGTGTAATAACAAATAACGTGTACAGTCATCTTGATACTACAAATAACGTAACAGTCATCTTGATACTACAAATAACGTGTACAGTCATCTTGATACTACAAATAACGTGTACAGTCATCTTGATACTACAAATAACGTGTAAATAACGTGTACAGTCATCTTGATACTACAAATAACGTGTACAGTCATCTTGATACTACAAATAACGTGTCAATAAACGTGTACAGTCATCTTGATACTACAAATAACTACAGTCATAACGTGTACAGTCATCTTGATACTACAAATAACGTGTAATAACGTGTACAGTCATCTTGATACTACAAATAACGTAATAACGTGTACAGTCATCTTGATACTACAAATAACGTGTACAGTCATCTTGATACTACAAATAACGTAATAACGTGTACAGTCATCTTGATACTACAAATAACGTACAGTCATCTTGATACTACAAATAACGTGTACACAGTCATCTTGATACTACAAATAACGTGTACAGTCATCTTGATACTACAAATAACGTGTGTACAGTCATCTTGATACTACAAATAACGTGTAATAACGTAGTCATCTTGATACTACAAATAACGTGTACACAGTCATCTTGATACTACAACTAACGTGTAATAACGTGTACAGTCATCTTGATACTACAAATAACGTGTAAGTCATCTTGATAACGTGTACAGTCATCTTGATACTACAACTAACGTGTAATAACGTACACAGTCATCTTGATACTACAAATAACGTGTACAGTCATCTTGATACTACAAATAACGTAACGTGTACAGTCATCTTGATACTACAACTAACGTGTAATAACGTGTACAGTCATCTTGATACTACAAATAACGTGTAATAACGTGTACAGTCATCTTGATACTACAAATAACGTGTACAGTCATCTTGATACTACAAATAACGTGTACAGTCATCTTGATACTACAAATAACGTGTACAGTCATCTTGATACTACAAATAACGTGTAATAACGTGTACAGTCATCTTGATACTACAAATAACGTAACGTGTACAGTCATCTTGATACTACAACGTGTAATAACGTGTACAGTCATCTTGATACTACAACTAACGTGTACAGTCATCTTGATACTACAAATAACGTGTACAGTCATCTTGATACTACAAATAACGTAACGTGTACAGTCATCTTGATACTACAAATAACGTGTAATAACGTGTACAGTCATCATCTTGATACTACAACTAACGTGTAATAATCTTGATATACAGTCAGTCATCTTGATACTACAAATAACGTGTACAGTCATCTTGATACTACAAATAACGTGTACAGTCATCTTGATACTACAAATAACGTGTACAGTCATCTTGATACTACAAATAACGTGTAATAACGTGTACAGTCATCTTGATACTACAAATAACGTGTACCGTCATCTTGATACTACAAATAACGTGTACAGTCATCTTGATACTACAAATAACGTGTACAGTCATCTTGATACTACAAATAACGTGTAATAACGTGTACAGTCATCTTGATACTACAAATAACGTGTACAGTCATCTTGATACTACAAATAACGTAATAACGTGTACAGTCATCTTGATACTACAAATAACGTGTACAGTCATCTTGATACTACAACTAACGTGTACAGTCATCTTGATACTACAAATAACGTACAGTCATCTTGATACTACAAATAACGTGTAATAACACAGTCATCTTGATACTACAAATAACGTGTACAGTCATCTTGATACGTGTACCGTCATCTTGATACTACAACGTGTACGTGTAATAACGTGTACAGTCATCTTGATACTACAAATAACGTGTAATAACGTGTACAGTCATCTTGATACTACAAATAACGTGTACAGTCATCTTGATACTACAAATAACGTAACGTGTACCGTCATCTTGATACTACAAATAACGTGTACAGTAACTTGATACTAGTCATAACGTGTACAGTCATCTAACTACAAATAACGTGTACAGTCATCTTGATACTACAAATAACGTGTACCGTCATCTTGATACTACAAATAACGTGTACTAACGTGATACTAGTACCGTCATCTTGATACTACAAATAACGTGTACCGTCATCTTGATACTACAAATAACGTGTACCGTCATCTTGATACTACAAATAACGTGTACCGTCATCTTGATACTACAAATAACGTGTACCGTCATCTTGATACTACAAATAACGTGTACAGTCATCTTGATACTACAAATAACGTGTACCGTCATCTTGATACTACAAATAACGTGTACCGTCATCTTGATACTACAAATAACGTGTACCGTCATCTTGATACTACAAATAACGTCATCTTGATAATAACGTGTACCGTCATCTTGATACTACAAATAACGTGTACAGTCATCTTGATACTACAAATAACGTGTACCGTCATCTTGATACTACAACAACGTACCGTCATCTTGATACTACAATAACGTGTACAGTCATCTTGATACTACAAATAACGTGTACAGTCATCTTGATACTACAAATAACGTGTACCGTCATCTTGATACTACAACTAACGTGTATCTTGATACTACACAGTCATCTTGATACTACAAATAACGTGTACAGTCATCTTGATACTACAAATAACGTGTACCGTCATCTTGATACTACAAATAACGTGTACAGTCATCTTGATACTACAAATAACGTGTACCGTCATCTTGATACTACAAATAACGTGTACAGTCATCTTGATACTACAAATAACGTGTACAGTCATCTTGATACTACAAATAACGTGTACAGTCATCTTGATACTACAAATAACGTGTACCGTCATCTTGATACTACAAATAACGTGTACAGTCATCTTGATACTACAAATAACGTGTACAGTCATCTTGATACTACAAATAACGTGTACAGTCATCTTGATACTACAAATAACGTGTACCGTCATCTTGATACTACAAATAACGTGTACAGTCATCTTGATACTACAACTAACGTAAATAACGTGTACCGTCATCTTGATACTACAAATAACGTGTACAGTCATCTTGATACTACAAATAACGTGTACCGTCATCTTGATACTACAAATAACGTGTACCGTCATCTTGATACTACAAATAACGTGTACAGTCATCTTGATACTACAAATAACGTGTAATAACGTGTACCGTCATCTTGATACTACAAATAACGTGTAATAACGTGTACAGTCATCTTGATACTACAAATAACGTGTACCGTCATCTTGATACTACAAATAACGTGTACGTGTACCGTCATCTTGATACTACAAATAACGTGTACATCATCTTGATACTACAAATAACGTGTACAGTCATCTTGATACTACAAATAACGTGTACCGTCATCTTGATACTACAAATAACGTGTACAGTCATCTTGATACTACAAATAACGTGTACAGTCATCTTGATACTACAAAAACGTGTACCGTCATCTTGATACTACAAATAACGTGTACAGTCATCTTGATACTACAAATAACGTGTACAGTCATCTTGATACTACAAATAACGTGTACAGTCATATACGTGTACAGTCATCTTGATACTACAAATAACGTGTACAGTCATCTTGATACTACAAATAACGTGTACCGTCATCAGTCATCTTGATACTACAAATAACGTGTACAGTCATCTTGATACTACAAATAACGTGTACAGTCATCTTGATACTACAAATAACGTGTACAGTCATCTTGATACTACAAATAACGTGTACAGTCATCTTGATACTACAAATAACGTGTACCGTCATCTTGATACTACAAATAACGTGTACAGTCATCTTGATACTACAAATAACGTGTACAGTCATCTTGATACTACAAATAACGTGTACAGTCATCTTGATACTACAAATAACGTGTACAGTCATCTTGATACTACAAATAACGTGTACAGTCATCTTGATACTACAAATAACGTGTACGTGTACCGTCATCTTGATACTACAAATAACGTGTACAGTCATCTTGATACTACAAATAACGTGTACAGTCATCTTGATACTACAAATAACGTGTACCGTCATCTTGATACTACAAATAACGTACAGTCATCTTGATACTACAAATAACGTGTACAGTCATCTTGATACTACAAATAACGTGTACAGTCATCTTGATACTACAAATAACGTGTACCGTCATCTTGATACTACAAATAACGTGTACCGTCATCTTGATACTACAAATAACGTGTACCGTCATCTTGATACTACAAATAACGTAATAACGTGTATCTTGATACGTCATCATCTGATACTACAAATAACGTGTACCGTCATCTTGATACTACAAATAACGTGTACCGTCATCTTGATACTACAAATAACGTAATAACGTGTACAGTCATCTTGATACTACAAATAACGTGTACAGTCATCTTGATACTAAATAACGTGTACCGTCATCTTGAACTACAAATAACGTGTACAGTCATCTTGATACTACAAATAACGTGTACAGTCATCTTGATACTACAAATAACGTGTACAGTCATCTTGATACTACAAATGTAACGTCATCTTGATACTACAAATAACGTGTACAGTCATCTTGATACTACAAATAACGTGTACAGTCATCTTGATACTACAAATAACGTGTACCGTCATCTTGATACTACAAATAACGTGTACCGTCATCTTGATACTACAAATAACGTGTACTACAAATAACGTGTACAGTCATCTTGATACTACAAATAACGTGTACCGTCATCTTGATACTACAAATAACGTGTACCGTCATCTTGATACTACAAATAACGTGTAATAACGTGTACCGTCATCTTGATACTACAAATAACGTGTAATAACGTGTACGTCATCTTGATACTACAAATAACGTGTACAGTCATCTTGATACTACAAATAACGTGTAATAACGTGTACCGTCATCTTGATACTACAACTAACGTGTACCGTCATCTTGATACTACAAAACGTAACGTGTCATCAGTCATCTTGATACTACAAATAACGTGTAATAACGTGTACCGTCATCTTGATACTACAAATAACGTGTAATCTTGATACGTGTACCGTCATCTTGATACTACAAATAACGTGTACCGTCATCTTGATACTACAAATAACGTGTACCGTCATCTTGATACTACAAATAACGTGTACCGTCATCTTGATACTACAAATAACGTGTAATAACGTGTACCGTCATCTTGATACTACAAATAACGTGTACGTGTACAGTCATCTTGATACTACAAATAACGTGTACCGTCATCTTGATACTACAAATAACGTGTACCGTCATCTTGATACTACAAATAACGTGTAATAACGTGTACCGTCATCTTGATACTACAAATAACGTGTACCGTCATCTTGATACTACAACGTGTATAACGTGTACAGTCATCTTGATACTACAAATAACGTGTACAGTCATCTTGATACTACAACTAACGTAACGTGTACAGTCATCTTGATACTACAACTAACGTGTAATAACGTGTACCGTCATCTTGATACTACAACTAACGTGTAATAACGTGTACAGTCATCTTGATACTACAACTAACGTACAGTCATCTTGATACTACAAATAACGTGTACAGTCATCTTGATACTACAAATAACGTGTAATCTTGATACTACAAATAACGTGTACAGTCATCTTGATACTACAATAACGTGTAATAACTTGATACACAAATAACGTCATCTTGATACTACAAATAACGTGTAATAACAACTAACGTGTACCGTCATCTTGATACTACAAATAACGTGTACCGTCATCTTGATACGTGTACAGTCATCTTGATACTACAAATAACGTGTCATCTTGATACTACAAATAACGTACCGTCATCTTGATACTACAAATAACGTGTATCTTGATACTACAAATAACGTGTACCGTCATCTTGATACTACAAATAACGTGTACCGTCATCTTGATACTACAAATAACGTGTACAGTCATCTTGATACTACAAATAACGTACAGTCATCTTGATACTACAAATAACGTAATAACGTGTACAGTCATCTTGATACTACTAACAAATAACGTGTACAGTCATCTTGATACTACAAATAACGTGTAACCGTCATCTTGATACTACAAATAACGTGTACCGTCATCTTGATACTACAAATAACGTGTACCGTCATCTTGATACTACAAATAACGTGTACAGTCATCTTGATACTACAAATAACGTGTACCGTCATCTTGATACTACAACTAACGTAATAACGTGTACCGTCATCTTGATACTACAAACGTAATAACGTGTACCGTCATCTTGATACTACAACTAACGTGTAATAACGTGTACAGTCATCTTGATACTACAAATAACGTGTACAGTCATCTTGATACTACAAATAACGTGTAATAACGTGTACCGTCATCTTGATACTACAAATAACGTGTACAGTCATCTTGATACTACAAATAACGTGTACAGTCATCTTGATACTACAAATAACGTGTACAGTCATCTTGATACTACAAATAACGTGTACAGTCATCTTGATACTACAAATAACGTGTACATCTTGATACATCTTGATATCTACAAATAACGTAATAACGTGTACAGTCATCTTGATACTACAAATAACGTGTACCGTCATCTTGATACTACAAATAACGTGTACCGTCATCTTGATACTACAAATAACGTGTACGTGTACAGTCATCTTGATACTACAACTAACGTGTACAGTCATCTTGATACTACAAATAACGTGTACCGTCATCTTGATACTACAACTAACGTGTACCGTCATCTTGATACTACAAATAACGTGTACAGTCATCTTGATACTACAACTAACGTGTACAGTCATCTTGATACTACAAATAACGTGTACAATCTTGATACGTGTAATAACGTACAGTCATCTTGATACTACAAATAACGTGTACAGTCATCTTGATACTACAACTAACGTGTACCGTCATCTTGATACTACAAATAACGTGTACAGTCATCTTGATACTACAAATAACGTGTACCGTCATCTTGATACTACAAATAACGTGTAATAACGTGTACAGTCATCTTGATACTACAACTAACGTGTAATAACGTGTACCGTCATCTTGATACTACAAACGTAACGTGTACGTGTACCGTCATCTTGATACTACAAACGTGTAACGTGTACAGTCATCTTGATACTACAAATAACGTGTACAGTCATCTTGATACTACAAATAACGTGTACAGTCATCTTGATACTACAAATAACGTGTACAGTCATCTTGATACTACAAATAACGTGTACAGTCATCTTGATACTACAAATAACGTGTAATAACCAGTCATCTTGATACTACAAATAACGTGTACAGTCATCTTGATACTACAAATAACGTGTACAGTCATCTTGATACTACAAATAACGTGATACTACATCTTAACGTGTAATAACGTGTACAGTCATCTTGATACTACAACTAACGTAATAACGTGTACCGTCATCTTGATACTACAAATAACGTGTAATAACGTGTACAGTCATCTTGATACTACAACTAACGTGTACCGTCATCTTGATACTACAAATAACGTGTAATAACGTGTACCGTCATCTTGATACTACAAATAACGTGTAATAACGTGTACAGTCATCTTGATACTACAAATAACGTGTACAGTCATCTTGATACTACAAATAACGTGTACAGTCATCTTGATACTACAAATAACGTGTACTACAAATATCATCTTGATACTACAAAACGTAACGTGTACAGTCATCTTGATACTACAAATAACGTGTAATAACGTGTACAGTCATCTTGATACTACAAATAACGTACAATAACGTGTACCGTCATCTTGATACTACAAATAACGTGTACCGTCATCTTGATACTACAAATAACGTGTACAGTCATCTTGATACTACAAATAACGTGTAATAACGTGTACAGTCATCTTGATACTACAACTAACGTGTACCGTCATCTTGATACTACAAATAACGTGTACAGTCATCTTGATACTACAAATAACGTGTAATAACGTGTACAGTCATCTTGATACTACAAATAACGTGTAATAACAAATAACGTACAGTCATCTTGATACTACAAATAACGTGTACAGTCATCTTGATACTACAAATAACGTGTACAGTCATCTTGATACTACAAATAACGTGTACCGTCATCTTGATACTACAAATAACGTGTACAGTCATCTTGATACTACAAATAACGTGTACCGTCATCTTGATACTACAAATAACGTGTACAGTCATCTTGATACTACAAATAACGTACCGTCATCTTGATACTACAACTAACGTGTACAGTCATCTTGATACTACAAATAACGTGTAAAACGTGTACCGTCATCTTGATCACAAATAACGTGTAATAACGTCATCTTGATTTTTCAAATGCTTAAAAACGTGTACCGTCAAACATCCTGATTCCTAAATTGTTAAATCATCTTGATTGGGAAAAACGTGTAACGTGTACAGTCATCTTGATACTTTCTGACAAACAACTTCAATAACGTTAGATTAAATCTTGATACTACAAATAACGTCAGTAATTACAACAAACATCTTGAGCACAAATAACGTGTAATAACCTATAGTCTTTTCTACCTACACTAATGATTGTAAAACTGTGTTTGAAAATATCCCAATAATAAAATATGCCGACGATGTATCTCATCTTGATACTTATCAAATCAACGTAGATCTAATCAATTATACAAAGAAATGTACCGTCATGATACTAATTATTTTAAACTTAATCTTAACAAAACAAAGGAAATGATTTTGATTCTAGGAAGACAAATAACACCCATAATGATATTATTATAAAAGATGAAACAGCTGAGAAAAATACTAATGAATATAAATAACGTGACATTATTTTTGAAGAAAAGCTAGAATAACAAAAACAATCAAATAAAGTTTTAAAGAACGTAAACAAAAATAACTGTATAACGTATAGGAAGCTTTATAAGTTTCAAAATGACGTGTACACTCGAATAAGACTTTTCCATCAAGCTTGCATAAAGAGTAATATTATTTTTTGAGTATAACTGCATGGGGGAAGAAATACAAAAGATCATCTTGAAAAGATAAATTTAATAGGACACTAAAACACATTGGGAAACTCATAAATAATGTAGAGCCGAAGAACTTGGAATGTCTGTATGAGAATCAATCAAGATTAAACTCAGGAGTATACTTAAAGACAACAACGTGTACAGTCATCTTTTCTCCAAATACCCAAAAACAAGTAATAACGTAGAAGTGGTCATCTTATACATTTAAAATCACAGTCATCTGAGAGATATTTTAGATTTTTTTTGATACTACATACGAAAGTTTGACCATACCTCTTTGAAAGCACAATGGCGTTTTCCTCACAATGTTAAGAAATGTAAATCATCTTGATGGATGGTGAATGAATGATTATGATAAGTTGATGAATGTGTATGAAGCTAAACTGATTTGTCTATAATTATTTATTTATTCATTTGTTTATTTATTCATTTATTATTTTTAAAAATATCATATTTATTAAATGTACATTAACTTTCACAGTCATCTTGATACTATTTACCAACGAATATTTGATACTTATCCTAAAATCTAAACAAATAATGATTAACTAAGTTACATTTGGTTTAATTTAAATGTATTGATGTATTCTTTTATTTTTCAAATAACGGAAATTCATCTTGATAACACAAGTATAATTTCCTTTTTTGAAGAATCAATAAAGATGACTGAGTTGACTGAATTGAACTGATTGTATGGGACCGAGGTAAGACTCATTTCAGAACTGTTTCCGACGTCCAAAAGATCTGAAGACTATTCAAAACAACCGAGTCATCAATTGATATGGAACGTCGCATTCAGACCCAGGGGAGTTCGAATAGAGATGTGACCTCCATCTTGATACTCACACAACAGATCATGCTTGATTGATTTTCAGTAAAGCAGGTGCAGCATCTTGATAACTTTATCAGATGTGTACAGGGTCTTGATACTCGTGGCCCACCTTGGGATACTACCAATAACGTTACAAGTTTGTTGATACAGGCACCACATTGGGGCCACAGAATGTACGTTACCATATTCTTGATCTCATTGGTGCCCAATGTGCTGCTTGTCACACAAACTTGTCGCATTGACGCCTAACGTGGGGCTTGTCACACGGAACTTGTACAGTCATTTGATACTACAAAAAACGTGTACATTGATCTCTTGATACTACATTGTCACATTGACGCCAAACGTGGGCTTGTCACAAGAACTGGTCATAACAATGACGCCAAACTTTTTACAAAACTGTCACTTGACGCCAAAAAGTGGGACTTGTCCTGAACTTGTCACAATAAATCAACTATTGGTTTGACTTGTCTACAAAATGACGTGTAACGTCATCTTGTCACAAGGAACTTATCACATTGACGTCTAACGTTCCATCAAGGCTTGCATAAATAGTCACACACTAATGATTGTAAAACTTATCACATTGACGCCTAACGTGGGGCTTGTCACAAATAACACCCATAACTTATCATTATTGACGTTAACGTATAAATATCGTGACATTATTTTTCAAGAAAAGCTAACGGGGGTAAAAACAATCAAATAAAGTTTAAAGAACGTAAACAAACTTGTCACATTGACGCTCAAATGATAACACATAAAATTAAGACATTGACGTCTAACGTGGAACTGGCTTGATTTCAACAAGGGCTTGAAATAAAGGAACTTATCACATTGACGTCTAACGTGGGGCTTGTCTTGTCACAAATGACGTCTAACGTGGGGCTTGTCAGAAACATTGACGCCATATGAAAAACGTGGGGAAACTTGTCACAAAGGAACGTATCACATTGAAGAACTTGGGGTTGTATGAGAATTGTCAAGATTGACGTCTAAGTATACTTGACAACACCCAACTTATTTCTCCACACCAAAAACAAGTAGTAGAAGCGGTCGACTTATACATTTAAAATCACGCACTGAACGATATTTTAGATTTTTTTTCCAAGCGCCATACGAAAGTTTGACTATACTTACTTTGAAAACACAATGGCGTTTTGTGTTAAGAAATGTAAATCGATGGTTGGTGAATGAATGATTATGATAAGTTGATGAATGTGTATGAAGCTAACGTGGTTTGTCTATAATTATTTATTTATTCATTTGTTTATTTATTCATTTATTATTTTTTTAAATATATATTTATTAAATGTATATTCTTTCACAGCACTATCTATTTACCAACCTTGAATATTTGTATACTTCTCGTAAACAAATTTTAAAATGACTTTAATTAACTTGTCAAATTGACGCCTAACGTCGGCACGAAACGTGATTCTCAAATTTTTCCATAGAATGTGATAGCAAGTAAAGTGTCGAGGAAGAATCTCATCGGACGTGGGCCTGCTGAGTTGCTTTGAATTGAACTGATTGTTCTTATGGGACCGGGGAGGTTGACTTCATTTCATCCAACTGTTTCCGATAATCCAAAAGATCTGAAGAGACTGTTATACAACAACCTGTCATCAATTTTGAACGTCGCATTCAGACCCAGGGGAGTTTTGAATAGAGATGTGACCTCCACCGTTGTAGATCATGCTTGATTGATTTTCAGTCCAGGTGCAGCGTGTAGTAACTTTATCAGATGTATGGGTCTTGGGTGTCGTGGCCACTTTGGGCGCCAATGTTATAAGTTTGTTGTGACAGGCACCACATTGAGGCACAGAATGTACTTAGCATATTCTGTCTCATTGGTGCTCAATGTTGTTGTCACACGGAACTTGATTGTAACGTGGGCATTGACATTGGCGCTAACGTGGGGCTTGTCATAAGCTTGTCACATTGACGCCTAACGGGCTTGTCACATTGACGCCTAACGTGGGGCTTGTCAGGACTTGGCGCCTAACGTTGGCTTGTCACAAGGAACTTGTCACATTGACGTCTAACGGCTTGTCACACGGAACTTGTCATGTTGACGCCTAACGAGGGCTTGTCACGGAACTTATCACATTGACGTCTAACGTGGGGCTTGTCACACGGAACTTGTCACATGACGCCAAACGTGGGGCTTGTCACACGGAACTTGTCACATACGTCTAACGTGGTAGGCTTGTCACACGCTGTTATACGCCAAACGTGGTGGCATTGTGAGTCTGTTATACTCGTGGTGTTGTAGGCCTTTGACGTGGGGCTTGTCACACGTAACTTGTCACATTGACGCCTAACGTGGCTGTTATACGCTCAACGGTAGGCCTTGAGGCCATGAATGGCTATAGAATGTTAAAGTGTCGAGGAGGAACACTTGCAGACGTGGGCCTGCTGTGTTGAGGTTTGGATCGACGTGTTGTTCTTATGAAGGGCTCATTGACTTCGTCCATCCATCTTTTCCTTGGTCTCCTCTTGCTTTGAGTCTGTTATACCCCATGCTGTAGGCTTTTGAGTCTGTTATACTCCATGCTGTAGGCTTTTGATGTTGTTATACTCTATGTTGTAGGCTTGTGATGTTGTTATACTCTATGTTGTAGACTTTTGAGTCTGTTATACTCCATGTTGTAGGCTTTTGATGTTGTTATACTCCATGTTGTAGGCTTTTGAGTCTGTTATACTCATGTTATAGGCTTTTGATGTTGTTATATTTCATGTTGTAGGCTTTTGATGTTGTTATACTCTATGTTGTAGGCCTTGATGTTGTTATACTCTATGTTGTAGGCTTTTGATGTTGTTATACTCCATGCTGTAGGCCTTTGATGTTGTTATACTCCATGTTGTAGGCCTTTGATGTTGTTATACTCTATGTTGTAGGCCTTTGATGTTGTTATACTCTATGTTGTAGGCCTTTGAGGCTGTTATACTTTATGTTGTAGGCCTTTGAGGCTGTTATACTCCATGTTGTAGGCCTTTGAAGCTGTTATACTCTATGTTGTAGGCATTTGAGTCTGTTATACTCTATGTTGTAGGCCTTTGAGGCTGTTATACTCCATGACGTAGGCCTTTGAGGCTGTTATACTCCATGTTGTAGGCCTTTGAGGCTGTTATACTCTATGTTGTATGCCTTTGAGGCTGTTATACTCAATGTTGTAGGCCTTTGATGTTGTTTATACTCTATGTTGTAGGCTTTTGAGGCTGTTATACTCAGAAGAGGCCTTTGAGGCTGTTATTCCATGTTGTAGGCCTTTGATGTTGTTATACTCTATGTTGTAGGCCTTTGATGTTGTTATACTCTATGTTGTAGGCCTTTGAGGCTGCTATAGTCTATGTTGTAGGCCTTTGAGGCTGTTATACTCTATGTTGTAGGCCTTTGAGGCTGTTATACTCCATGTTGTAGGCCTTTGCTGTTATACTCTATGTTGTAGGCCTTTGAGGTTGTTATACTCTATGTTGTAGGCCTTTGAGGCTGTTATACTCCATGTTGTAGGCCTTTGAGGCTGTTATACTCCCTGTTATAGGCCTTTGAGGCTGTTATACTCCATGTTGTAGGCATTTGAGACTCTTATACTCCATGTTATAGGCCTTTGACGCTGATTGTTATGACCCCATTCCCATGACGTGTCCAAAGCATTGAGTTTCTTCTCTCTCAATGTATATCATGCTTGATTCGATGCCTATGTCTGCTGTCTTCATTTCTTTGGTTGCATCTTTCTGAGACATTTAATTTCACATGTGAAATGAAGAGATGTCTCAGAAGAACAATAGCTGGAGTGTATTCCATGGTGAGACTTTGCAATAACTTGCTAATGTGGTTGAAACGCTGCAAAATTTCATTCTAAAGCTCACATATTAGGGCAACTTCAATGGTATGTGAATGTTTTGCCAAACCATCTGCATTATCATTTCGTGTGCTGCCATTCTGAATAGCATCCCCAGGGATTTGCACAGAGCCCATTGCAACTGTCTGAAAACTGTTTCTATGGCATCAGCTCGAGCAGACCATTGAGTGTCCGATATGTGTTTTGGAACAAGGCATTCAGATATTCAGATACGAGACATGAATTTATAAAATTCAAAGTAGTTCGTTTATTTTTAATTTTCCCTTCAATTTATAGGGTGGAACAAACAGCTTGTCCAGGGCTCGCAGCATATATGCACACACAAAAAAAAGCTAGCAGTCGTCTCTACAAATCTATTGGCTAGCAGTCGTCTCTACAAATCTATTTGCTAGCAGTCGTCTCTACAAATCTATTGGCTAGCAGTCGTCTCTACAAATCTATTGGCTAGCAGTCGTCTCTACAAATCTATTGGCTAGCAGTCGTCTCTAAAATCTATTGGCTAGCAGTCGTCTCTACAAATCTATTGGCTAGCAGTCGTCTCTACAAATCTATTGGCTAGCAGTCGTCTCTACAAATCTATTGGCTAGCAGTCGTCTCTACAAATCTATTGGCTAGCAGTCGTCTCTACAAATCTATTGGCTAGCAGTCGTCTCTACAAATCTATTTGCTAGCAGTCGTCTCTACAAATCTATTGGCTAGCAGTCGTCTCTACAAATCTATTGGCTAGCAGTCGTCTCTACAAATCTATTTGCTAGCAGTCGTCTCTACAGTCGTCTCTAAAATCTATTTGCTAGCAGTCGTCTCTACAAATCTATTGGCTAGCAGTCGTCTCTACAAATCTATTTGCTAGCAGTCGTCTCTACAAATCTATTTGCTAGTCGTCTCTACAAATCTATTTTGTCGTCGTCTCTACAAATCTATTGGCTAGCAGTCGTCTCTACAAATCTATTTGCTACAAATCTATTTGCAAGCAGTCGTCTCTACAAATCTATTGGCTAGCAGTCGTCTCTACAAATCTAATCTATCGTTCTACAAATCTATTTGCTAGCAGTCGTCTCTACAAATCTATTGGCTAGCAGTCGTCTCTACAAATCTATTGGCTAGCAGTCGTCTCTACAAATCTATTGGCTAGCAGTCGTCTCTACAAATCTATTGGCTAGCAGTCGTCTCTACAAATCTATTGGCTAGCAGTCGTCTCTACAAATCTATTGGCTAGCAGTCGTCTCTACAAACCTCCGCTCTTCTACCAAAATCCCCGAGATCCCCTTAGATGTGGATGTGGGTAAATCAAATCAAATCAAATCAAATCAAATCAAATCAAATCAAATCAAATCAAATCAAATCAAAACCCTCCACTAAATGTCGGCGTTGCTGGTAAAATAGATCCAACTTCTCTTCATCTACTTTTTCACATCGGCATTAGAATCACGTCTTGCTGATTTCTCTGTTTCATCCTGAAACTACCGTATTTAGTGTTCGTGGGTAAATAATACTGACCCAAAGCCTCCTTTATGCCCCTTTTCCCTCCCTCCGCCGTCACTCCCCCACCCCCTCAACGTTTGATGTGTGCTACTGGTAGATCCTACTTATTTCCCCTCCATCCTTCCACATGTCTTTTATTTTGATGTTTCTCTTAGTCATTCACTTTGAGATCACCGAAAATAGACCTAGTCAACGTGGGGCAAATTGCAATGAAACCAAGACGCTCTCCTTCTCCCTTCGAGTTCCCTCTGAATCCGAAATTTGTATATAACTGATTTCTGCCTGCATTCATTTCTCACGTTCACATCACATGGCCAGGCTGTTGTAAACTGAAACTGTAATAGCTTTCTGTAATGTAAAACTGTACATCACGCTTAGATCTAGATTTCTAGCAGTATTAGCAGAGGTGCTAGCGAGCGGATGGGGCTTGAGCCGAGTGACGTTGGGGCACATGTACAGCATTAAGCAGTTGAAGAGGAAAACATTATGCGAAGGAGCTTTATTATCCGTACCGTACGTCTAATTCAAATCCATTGCACCAATGGGGAAAATGATAAGGGGAAGTGAAAGTAGGCACTTTCATCATGCCCTCCAACTTAATCTTCAACAAAAACGTTAAGTTTGCTTTTATAGCAGACATGCCTATGAAAAGCTTCAATGTCAATTGCTGACATGTTTCTATTGACTTATTTATCTGTCTACCTATCTACTACTGATATGTTTACCCATCTCTTTCTATCTGTCTGTCTGTCTGTCTGTCTCTGTCTGTCTGTCTGTCTGTCTGTCTGTCTGTCTGTCTCTCTCTCTCTCTCTCTCTCTCTCTCTCTCTCTCTCTCTCTCTCTCTCTCTCTCTCTCTCTCTCTCTCTCTCTCTCTCTCTCTGTCTGTCTGTCTGTCTGTCTGTCTCTGTCTCTGTCTCTATCTCTCTCTCTCTCTCTCTCTCTCTCTCTCTCTCTCTCTCTCTCTCTCTCTCTCTCTCTCTCTCTGTTTTCGTCTGCGTCCGCTATTGCTGGTGTTTCCACCCTAGCTCTATTAGTAGTATTACCAGTTAGTTTAAAGCTTATCGGCAGCATCTGCTATTTGTGGTGGAATGTCATTACTCATAGGTAAACTTAACATAAAGGTAAAAGTTAAAGAACAGAAACATAAAGATATTTATACATTAGCAGAAGTTAAATTAAATAATATTGAATCAATTATTTCCAAAGCGCTTTTAAAAATGGACATGGAACATAATGAGTACCAACGTATTTTAGATTTTTTTTAAAAGAAAAGTATTAGAGTGTCTAAGAATAAAACGTTTATGAGAAGAAATAATAGAAGAGAGTAGAAAAGAAGTAAGAATCCTCTAAGAAAATTGTTCAATAAAAATTACTTTTTAAAAAATAGATGATTGGATGAAACGTGATGAATTAGTTAAAGAGTATATTAACTTAAGAACTGAGTTAAAAGATAGATTCGTTTCTGAAAGGATTGGAGAGGAATATAGACAAGATGAATATAAAAAACAATTAGAACCTTTACTTAAAGATAATGACGAAACAAGGAGGAAATTGTGAAACAAACTAATCTTTTGAAAGAACAAAAATAATTATTTGATCAAGTTTTAGAAAATAAAATAAACACATCAACAATGGAATATGTTAAAGATAATAAATATGATTTAGGTGAATTAGGAGAAAAATACTTATCAACTGCATTAAATAATAAGAAACTTTATGATTCAACTTTTGGACCAAAAATGGTTGGTAAAAAAACTTATAATTGGGAATAAACTTTTACTATCGAATACTAGTGATGATATTATAACTGCTGGTAAACAATATAAAGGAACTGATGGTTTATGGGAAGAATGAAACCTAATGAAAGTTTGATTACTAATGAAGCCAAAGAAGTATTTGAAGATATAATGATAGACACAAATAATCTGTTTGAATCAGATAGAAATATAAAAGGAAATCGTCGTGGATTTTATCAAACCTATCATACAAACACATTATCCATTAAAACTTCGAAGACAAATTGTTGGTGATGGTATATCAGTTATTCTACCTTGTAATCCTGATGAACTAATTGAAAGAATGGGTTTATTATTTGCTAATAGAGAAGTTAGTAACACAGGTGTTGATCAAGAGTTGAAAAAATGTTTAAAACTTTATATAAGAAAAAATTGTTGATAAGAATCAATTGAAAAACCTAATTAGAGAATCTAATAATTTTGTTTTTCCTTTTAAAATGATATATTATTTAAAACCCGAATAATGGAAGTGGTAATGGATGTTATTCAAAAACCAAAATTAAATAATGGAAGTGGTAATTGATTATAATGGGGTGGATTACTGGATTCTAGTTTAGTGATGTTATATCTCAATCAGTAAAAGAAGTTGCAACAAATGTTGGTAAAGAATTTGCAAGGAAAACACTAACTGACATTGGTAATGGAGGAACGCAAAAAATAGTGAATAAGAAAAAAAATTGGTGTTAGTTTATCAGATAAATCTAAAAAGCACACTTTATAGATATGCTACACCAATTCAAACATATGTAAAAAAAACAATAATTATCTTTGTTCCGTTTTAAAGAAAACATTATTTTTAATTTTCTCCTCTAAGGAGAATCACAAGCGCTTCGCAGTATTTCAATAATTTCTGGCGTATTATTCATAATTTCAGTAAATCCAAGATCGCATTGTAACAACTCTTGATATTCTTCACACATGACGCTAAATTTTATATGCTGATACAAAGTAGATATATTTATATGATATCTTTCTTCAATAAAACTATTAAACTCATTAATTGCTTTATATAGAGTAACTTTAAATTTCTTAAATACTTCCCAAGGTCGTAATAATAGATCTTATTCTTTTTATCAATATATTTTATTTTGTTTATCAACTGATCGCATTTGTTAAAAACTTCATCAATATCTGTTCAATGTAGAAATGGTCTGAAATTTGGTTTTCAATAACTCGTTAGTATAAATAGAGCCAGTTATTTCTTCCCCTTGTAAATCACGGATTTTATACGTAATAGGGTTAGTTTGTAGCACTTTGTCAATAATAAAAAAAATTCTGAAGTCTGGTTACTAGTGTAACCTTTCTCAAAGTATTTTTTATACATAGTGATTCGTACTTTAAATTTGCTTTGTAAATTACAAATATCCTCTTGAAATACTCTTTCATAAATATCATCTTCATTTTCTTTTTTACTTCCTTTTACTGGTGTTATCTTAATATTATTGTGAAAAGTATTATTATACTCATCTACTATTTGATTTAACACATCATAATAATTATTTTGTTGTATTATAAGCAGTGAAATATTTAGATATCTTTTCTTTAAGAGTGCGATTAAAACTTTAGCTATACAGGACTTTTTTCGTTCTGTGTAGAATATAATTCTATGGTTTCTTTCTTAAGTAAATCTTTAAAAGTTTTGTTATAAAATTCTGTTCCTTTGTCTACCCATATTTTTTCTGGTTTTCTACCTGATTTAACAACAATTTGAAAGCATTAGCTACTTCCAATCCTGTTTTAGCTTTTAAACGTATTACGTATTACATGCAAATTTACTGAAGGCGTCTATGATTGTTAGCAGATATTTAATGTGTTTATTTTGTTTTTAATACTTTTGCCGACAAGATCTACCGACCATATTTCATCTACACCGAAGACAGCAACTTTTCTTCTAAAAAAACTTTTAATTACTTTTTTTTATGTAACTCATCACTCAATTCATTAGTTAGTGGTTTTCATTTTCTACCTGTAATTTGACATTTATTAGTATTACATATACCACACTTTCCTTTAACCATATTTCTATTATTAGAGGATGTGATATTTTCAATATATCTTGTTTCAGTAACCGTTTTACATTTTAACGTTCTAACATTAGTTTTAATCTATTGTTATCTATTGGTATAAGTCTTACATTACAAGTTTGACAACATGTAAATCTTGGACTTCCGAGAGATGGCAGTGGTCTAATGCTTTCCTAAAATCCCCTGATGTATTATCAAATCTCACATTGCATCAATAGCAGTGAGTTGCATTAAAAATAAACTTTATATAAGTCATCAAAATTTTCACATCTTAGTCCTATTCGTTTCCAACTTTTTAATACGACTATTTTTTCTGAATTTGTCAGTTATAATATAATTTTCTCTATAATTTTTCTGATATGAATTAATTGTTTCAGTATTTCGATATTCTTTCAATCTGTCCTTTACAGCTTCTCTTTGATAGTATTCTTTCATAGATTCTTTGATTTTGTCTTTATTTCTTATCATAGTTAGAAACGTATGTATGATAAGCTTTGACATGTCGTGGACCTAATACACCATAGAACCCACCTCTTATTCCATTTTCAAACATTAATAACATATCTCGTAATCTTAACTCAATACCTGTACATGTATATTTAAAACCGCATTGCCAAGTTAAACCTGAGCAGAGAAACAGTAACAAGGATCAATTTGATGATGCTTTAAAAAGAACCCTCTAAACTTTTTAAAAGAATCTGCTAGAATTAAGACATCATTTTAAGATATAATTCATGAGTCTTTTTTAACGTTTTACAGTTAAAATGATTCCAAACTTTGTTGTATGTTTATAATTGTCTTCTGTTATTCCTTCTCTCTTTAATGTTGAATACCAAGAATTTACTCTTCTATAGTTATACCGTTTAATTATATATTTATACATAAAAAGAATTTATATCTATATTATACAATTTCTTATTTCTTGGTTTATATATTGTTCAATTAATTGGTGGTAATTGAGTTTCATTAAATCTGTCTATAGAATCAATATATTCTATATAAGGATAGAATCTTTTTTGTTTAGGTGATTCTATGTCCTTTAAATTTTTCAGATAATATCGGGAACACATCCAATGACTTTGCAACATCAGCTAATCCTTTTTTCTAAAATCTATATGAATCTAAAACTTCAATTTTTTATACTTATTTCCAGTCTATTGAAATATATTCTTCTGTAGTGTTTGATAGCGGTTTAACTTTATAATGTTGTGTTTCATATCTCATTAACTCTTCTATTATAAAATGAAAATCATAATCAGAACCGCTGTGAAAGAAAACGGGATTAATTTAGTTGATTTACCTTCTTTTGTATTACAAGACTGACAAGCTGCTCCTTTTATATTTTGATGTATAATGATTATGCTCTTTTATGTTAGTTATTTTCTGTAAACTTAATTCCACACATATAGCAATTAGTTGTTTGCTGATGTTCCTTTTTTTGTTGAAGTGTTAACTTATGTTTATTTTTCTCATGATAACACATTCTATCCATTATTTCATGAAAGATCATAATAATCATTTCAACATATTTTTCTTTAGCATCATCACCAATATAAGAAATATATTCTGACTTAAATAAGTTGGGATAATCAGACTTAACATAAATACCATAACTATTTATTTCTTGTTTAAATACTTTCTTTGTATAAGATTTTTCAGGATTTGGTTGTGAAGTATGAATTGGAACATTACTTGTTTCAAAATCAGAATAAATTACCAGGTAATTTAGATTTATAATGATGATTTTTAAACTTAAGAATATTATCTTCGGGCATCTTAACATTACAATGGGTATGATCTGAACATAATTCTTTACAGTATTTAATGTGTCTTCCCTTCTAAAGGACTTTAAACAATTTCTACAAACAAAGCTTGATGATTATTCTTATCACAAAGAAAACTATTAAGATTTTTTATTAAACAATAATGTGTATTAGTTTCATCTTCAATATATATTGTATAATAAATCCACAGCACGAAATTCATTCAACTTTCTATCAGACATATATACAGGACATAAATTTAACTTATCTTTTGGTTTATCTAATGCATTTATGGCTAACCCAGGATTTAACTTTTTCTAGCTTAGAAATATCTTTGGTGAAAATGGGACATGTTAGTCCTGTCATATTTATTCACATTCATACTTTTTGTATTTTGTTAATCTATCTACATGATCTGTTGCTGGAAATAACTTTGCCAATACAGACCACAAGAAACATTTATTATCATTTAGATTTTTAACATTAATTATATTATGAGATTTGAATGGAGTGGGAATATATGATGAAGCTTTTTAAGTGTTCTATTTTATAGAGTTTTATTGTAGCTTCAGTTATTCTATCAAATACAAACCCATTACCTTTTTCTTGAAAGCTATTGAAACTTAAAATAATCAAATCATTAATATTGTTCTTAGACTTTAATGTTTCTGCTAAATGATTATAATAGACATCAACTATTTGTGTTGCCAACGGAGTTCTTTATTCACACTTAAGAATTATCTTAATTTTTATTGGAGAATTAGTTATAAGTAATTTTATTGATATATTTTATTTGGTCATCAATATCATCAATGATAAAACTCTAATGACATCACTAAAGTCAACTTATTTTCGTTCAATAATGCAAAAGTATCGAGGTCTAGTACAACTGTCAAAATTTTCTATAGGAATTTGGACATTATGCATCATAATATTGTTGTTTTAACGAGATAACGATAATATTGTTATTTTGCTGATATGTTTTGATACTAATAGCTCGTTTGTAACTATAGCATGTCGAAATGATGAACAAGGTGATGAAACACAACTAGTAATATTAAAGATGACAATATGTGTACACTGTGCGGGCATGCGGATTACTTGGAACTGAGTTCTACTACTGTAGTAACAAATGACCACCAAGAAAAAATCCTCGATCCCTTAGAAGGTTGACTAAATTTCGCAAATTTGAGTCCAATTTTTATACAATCTTATTTACACAGAGATTAAGTTGGGGGAGCTCATGGGAAGGCAATTTTACCACAAATGGGATAAAACTCTTTTATTGCACCACTGGACGGAGCAGTTCATTCCTTGACATTCATACCCATAACAAAGGCTAAGTATCGATTCTTTTTTATACGATTTTTTAGAAATGATACCGGCCTAACCTTCAACACATCGACCAAAAAGCCGGAAATTTTGTCTAAATTATAACATGTTGGTACGCATTTGAATTACCACAAAGTACTCTATCTGAAAAAAAAATCTACCTTTGTTGAATTATTGTTAATATTAGCTAAGATCGGTCGAATATTACGGAAACATTCTGCACCTGTTATAAGAAAAATGCCATCCCGACAGGAGTATAAGAGATCTGGAGCAGTTGCTGGTGATAAATTAAGGACTATTCCTGCAGAAAGAATTCTAATAATCGATGTGTGTGTGTACAGAAAACAATGGCTTTAATATCTGATAACATAATGTGCAGAGATGTTATTGAACACTTCAAAACCTGCTTCATTACTTAGTCATTTTGATGTTTGTATTTGTATATGAAGGCACCGTAATAAAAAGTTTTTGATACAACTGGTTTTATCGGGTCAGTATTCCTTTGCCCATGAATGCGAATATAGTGTTTACTTCACAGTTCATGTTCACACATTTTCACGTCCAAGCACACGTTTAAATTGGTCAACAATAAAATTGATGACTCAAACTCGTGTGTTTGTAAATGTTGGTCGGGTATGTGGGTTGATGAATTTTTGCTGGTGATGATTTCTTGTTGAGCTATTTCATTGTTGCGTTGAGAAAAATAAGTTTTTCACGGTTGATGTGTATTAAATATGTATGACACAGAAAGACACATCCTTGTTCTCTTGACCAGCATTTTTCTACAATCTGCCCGTCTCTGTGTTTTCAATTTGGTCAATTTGGTATTGGTGGTGTGGATCCCATGCGGCACTAGCGTATTCTAGCGTCGGCCTAACAAGTGCTGTGTATGCCTGAGATTTAATTTGCATGGGGCATTGACGCAGGTTTCGGTGGATAAACCCAAGGCATCTATTTGCTTTTATGTGATTTCATTTATATGATCATCCCAATTTGTTGTTGAGACGGACTCCCAGATATAGTAAACGTGTTCCAGATGCTCGTTCATGAGGGTATAATCATATATGACTGGCTTTTTTGGTGTAATGTTCATCACATAGCACTTTGATGGATGGGAATTTCATATGCCACTCTTCAGTCCATTTTCAAGGGTTGACAGATCTCTTTGAAGGTTTTCTGCATTGGCTTTGTTTGTTATTTCTCAAACAACAAAACAGTTTAAGATTTGTATCAGTACATATTTTTCCCATTTATGAATATTAAAAAACAAAGAACTGTGCCCTGGGGGACTCAGATAGGACATGACAAAGGTTCGCTTTATTTTCCTTCTAGGATTACTCTTTGTGTCCTACCACAGAAACTTTCAAACCAAGGAGCTGTTGGTTGTTTGTTTCATTATCGGATAAACGTTGGTGTTTCTTATTCCATAAAACACAGTGTCAAAAGCCTTACAAATCAAGGATTAGTAGGTCAACCTGTTTTTTTCATCTATTGAAGCTATCGACTCTTAGTGTTGATATAAGTTGTGTTTCACAGGAATGGTGCTTACGGAATCCATATTGGTAGTCTACCAGTTTGTTTTTCTTCCAGGTGGTTCAATGTGTGCAGTAAACTTTGAAGAAATTGAAGTTAGGGATACTGGGCGGTAGTTCAAGCAATGTCAGTCTTCCTTTTTTATAAACAGCTGTGATGTTTGCTGTTTTCCATTCTGGCACGAATCCGGGTATTGATTGAAATATTGTGCAAAGATATGGCGCGATCTCATTTGCTGTTTCTTTGAGGATTTTAGAGGGGATGTCATCTGGTCCTGTTGCCTTATGCGAGTCTAGTTGTTTAAATAACCCCTGGTACAGTGATACTAATTTGTTTGATTTCAGAAATTTCGCTTTTCAATGATTGGTAAGTTTGGGTCCTCCGGTGAACACAGATATTGATCATTTTTGAAAGGACGCTTATTCCTGATATGTTTTTAATTTGATGTAAGACCAGAATCTTTTGGTTATGTTTTCAGGGTCTATTCTCATCGTCAATTTCAAGTGAGTTGGTTTAATTTGATGTTGTTTCCGTAAGATGAATTATTGTTCTGATTTTTCGATATTTTTGCCAGTCCTTTGATTTGTTGTGGTATCAGCATTATATCTCCTCTGCTTTTGTCTTATCAAATCTTTTTAGTTATCCACGGTAAGTGTGCTTTGTTTTCTTGGGTATGTATGTTCATGGAATGTGTGACAAGTTCTTTGAATATTGTCCAATTTTCATTTACAGTTTTGTCTCTGCATTTCTTTCGAATGTTTCGTAGTTATCTCGTAGGTCTTCTTTAATAGCATTGATGTCGCCTTTGGGGTACAACATTGAACTTTATTTTCGTTTTCATTTGTACGCTGCATAAAACTGCGCTGACTCAGACAACACATCAGGATTTGTTGTCAAGATTATCAAGTATGTTTTCACCTCTTGTTGGTTCGTGAGTTGTTTAACATGACAATTTCAATCATTTTTTCATTTATGTATATTGAGGATTTGACTAACTTCTTGATATGATGTCTGGAAGATTAAAATCGCCGCCTAAAAAGAATGTTTGGGTGTGCGTTCCTTGGCATGAGCTTCCTTAAAGATTCATGTAGTTGTTCCATCACGTCAACTCCGCTAGATGGTTTTCTATAAAAACAACCCACGTGAAGGTCTCCCTGTGCCATAGATATTTTAGTCCATGTTATTTCACAATCAGTGTTGGCAAATTTTCTGTTGAGACTAAATTGTTTTTACTGCGATCATCCTCCTTCGTATATGGTGGTGGGTTTAGAAAATTTGAATTAAATATTGCTTTACTATCTACAAGTTTCAATAATATCTGGTTGACATTTTCACAATGTTTGAGTAATGTTTAACTTTTGAAAAGTTCCTTTTTGTTTTGTTAACACAACCGTTGTTGTTTTTGTTTTTTCTGTGTGAGAAAATCTGACATTTTCCTAGTGTTGTGTTTCATTGTAACATTGGTGGTCGTTGACAAATCTGACATTTCACATGTAAGTTGTTTAACATTGTAACACAATAGATCTACATTTATAAAAATCCGACCACTGGTAAAAATGAAAAACAACACAGCACACGATTTTAATCAACAAATCTACATTTTCACATGTAAGTTGTTTAACATTGTAACACAACAGATCGTATAAATTTGCATTTGAACATGTGCCCAGTTTTAGTTTTAACATTTTTTGTTTAAAAAGTGAAAGAGTTGACATGTGAGTTGTTTAACATTGTAAAACATGACAAATCTACATTTCACATGTAAGTTGTTTTTAGCACCAGTTGTAACACAAAAGATCTACATTTGACATGTGAGTTGTTTAAAAACATTCTACATTTGACATGTGAGTTGTTTAACATTGTAACATGTGACAGATCTATTTCATGTGAGTTGTTTAACATGTAACATGACAGATCTACATTATACATGTGAGTTGTTTTAACGTTGTATCATGTAATTATACATGACAAAGATCTACATTTGACATGTGAGTTGTTTAACATTGTAACATGACAGATCTACATTTGACATGTGAGTTGTTTAACATTGTAACATGACAAATCTACATTTACATGTGGTTGTTTGTTTTAACATTGTAACATGACAAATCTACATTTGACATGTGAGTTGTTTAACGTTGTAACATGACAAATCTACATTTGACATGTGAGTTGTTTAACATTGTAACATGACAGATTGTTTAACTAACATTATTTGACATGTGAGTTGTTTAACATTGTTGACAAATCTACATTTCTCACATGTAGTTGTTTAACGTTATGTAACACAACAGATCTACATTTCACAGATTGTTTATACATGTGAGTTGTTTAACATGACAAATCTACATTTCACAACATTGACAGACAGATCTACATTTGACATGTGAGTTGTTTAACGTTGTAACATGACAGATCTACATTTGACATGTGAGTTGTTTAACGCTGTAACATGACGACAGATCTACATTTCACATGTGGATGAGTTGCTTAACGTTGTAAACGTTGTAACGACAGATCTACATTTCACATGTGAGTTGTTTAACGTTGGTAACATGACAGATTTTTGACATGAGTTGTTTAACGTTGTAACATGACAGATCTACATTTGACATTGAGTTGTTTAACGCAACACGACAGATCTACATTTCACATGTGGATGAGTTGCTTAATGTTGTAACGCAACAGATCTACATTTCACATGTGAGTTGTTTAACTCACTTTAACATTGTAACATGACAGATCTACATTTCACATGTGGAGTTGTTAACGCGACAGACTCACTTTAACGTGTGAGTTGTTTAACTTGTAACACGACAGATCTACATTTGACATGTGAGTTGTTTAACTCACTAACGTTGTAACGACAGATCTACATTTGACATGTGAGTTGTTTAACGTCTACATTTCACATGTGGAACGCGAACAAGACATCTACATTTCACATGTGGATGAGTTGTTAACGTTGTAACGCGGAGATCTACATTTCACATGTGGATGAGTTGCTTAACAGATCTACATTTGACATGTGAGTTGTTTAACGTAGTAACGCGACAGATCTACATTTCACATGTGGATGAGTTGCTTAACGTAACGCGACAGATTGACAGATGAGTTGTTTACGCGACAATCTACATTTCACATGTGGATGAGTTGCTTAACGTTGTAACGCGACAGATCTACATTTGACAGATGGAGTTACACAATCAAACATGAATAGTTTCAAAGTCATGTATAACAGTACTAACAGTTGCATTGAAATAGAATATTTCACTCAGCTAAAAAGGTGAGCTCGACAACTTTTTTTAAAAGTTGAAGACTGTTGGCTTCATCTGTTGGTGGTGCTAGTGGGAGGCTGTTTCAGAGAATGTAGATCCGTCCTTCGTATATGGAGTTTACTACGTCAAGGAGGAGAAAAGTCAGAAAAAGAAGAAAAAGGAGAGGAAAAAGAAGAAATGAAATACCGGTGACCAAGAATGAAAGCAGAGAGCTGGAGTCTACCAGCAACACACAAACCAACAGTGCATCTGTCTAGATGCAAACAAACCCACAAATGATGTTGACACAACAAGCGAATAGACTGGTCACATTAACAGTGATCTCAGTTTTTGGGTCTTAGCTAGAAACTGACAGCTTGACTAACAGAACTTCTACTACTTAGTGTAGCATAATTACTTATTAAACTTATGTGATTCAGCTTGACGGTAAACTTATGTAGGGATTCCTCTTAGCTGAAGCGAAACTTGAAAGCTAGTGACTTATGTAAGGGATTCCTCTTAGACTAAACAGGGATTCCTCTTACTTGACCAGGTAAACTATGTAAGAGATTCATAGTGAAGGTAAACTTATGTAAGGTAGCTATAATTACTTATTAAACTTAGCTAGTGAAGGTAAAACTTATGTAAGGGATTCCTCTTAGCTAGTGACGATTCCATGTAAGGGATTCGTCTTAACTAGTGAAGGTAAACTTATGATGCAATCGATTCCAGTGTTTGTAAACCCCTATTGAGTTTGTAACCTAATCGTTTAATGCCCTAGTGTCGATTCGTTTATATTTGGAAAGTGAAAGAATGCTGTAGAAATGTTTGGAATGTTGTGGAAATTTCAGATTCTAGAAATGTCTTGGTTTTGATTATAAATAGCTGGGCTTGAACATGACAATGATAGAAGATCAGAGCAGGAAGGTAGTGCTAGATTCCACTTCATGTTATACCAGCTCAACATTGGATATATTTGTGCTTGCTTCACCCATTGCTTGATTACCACTGTGAATATAATAAATAGCCATGTTATTGTTAATGATAAAGCTTTGGTGTTACTAGATTGTCTATGCCAACATCTAGATCTAAAGTGCACTGCCTGCTCCTTTCATCCCTTCGTGACACTTGGGTACAACTGACCTCCAGTTTTATCAAACCAAGTTTAATAATAAGTAGGTGGTATAATACAATATGTCTTTCTATGTAGGACCAGAGGTGGGCGAGGGGTGATAATTTCACCTCTTTTTTAAATGCTTTGCTCTATACCAACAATGGATGTACATAAAGGAATGGATAAACAAACAAATTGTGGATTTGAATCTGTGTTTAAAACTCAACTCCAATTATTAGTAAGAAGAGAGCTATCCTCTTCATAGTCGTACATGAGGGAAATGAAATTAAATGAAAAAGTAGGGAAAAAAGTTAAAATACCCCCCCACCCCCCAACACAAAAGAAAAGAAAAATCCAACGAAACAATGAGGACAAGAAGCATTTACTCAAACCCCAAAAGACAAAAAATTTAACTTTAAAAAATAACCCACTCCTAAAAAAAAAAAAAAAGAAAGATACAAAACCCGACACAACCAAACCCACATAAAAGTTGACTGACCAAAAATAGACATTTCAAATTCAAAAACCAATGCTTTAACTCTTTGGGTTGTCATGTCATTTATGCGACCACAGAGAGAAGCAAACCTGTCTACATCCTGGAATGCCTTAAAATGGCTGCTAATACTAACACTAATAGGTTTAAAAAACCAAAATGCTGCCAGGTGCTAGAGGAACACAGGCTAGAAGAACACAGGCTACAGGCTAGAAGAACACAGGCTAGAAGAACACAGGTTAGAAGAACACAGAAGAACACAGGTTAGAAGAACACAGGCTAGAAGAACACAGGTTAGAAGAACACAGGCTAGAAGAACACAGGCTAGAAGAACACAGGCTAAAGAACACAGGTTAGAAGAACACAGGTTAGAAGAACACAGGTTAGAAGAACACAGGCTACACAGGCTAGAAGAACACAGGCTAGAAGAACACAGGCTAGAAGAACACAGGCTAGAAGAACACAGGCTAGAAGAACACAGGCTAGGAGAACACAGGCTAGAAGAACACAGGTTAGAAGAACACTGGCTAGAAAAGAACACAGGCTAGAAGAACACAGGCTAGAAGAACACAGGCTAGAAGAACACAGGCTAGAAGAACACAGGCTAGAAGAACACAGGCTAGAAGAACACAGGCTAGAAGAACAAGAACACAGGCTGAAGAACACAGGCTAGAAGAATACAGGCTAGAAGAACACAAGGTTAGAAGAACACAGGCTAGAAGAACACAGGCTAAAAGAAGAACACAGGCTAGAAGAACACACAAAAGTAAACAAAACAACTCATATAACAAAGCCCTAGTGTCATAATATTATGATGACCAGTAAGCAGGACATTGCCCTATTGATGACCAGTAAGCAGGACATCGCCCTATTGATGACCAGTAAGCAGGACATCGCCCTATTGATGACCAGTAAGCAGGACATCGCCCTATTGATGACCAGTAAGCAGGACATTGCCCTATTGATGACCAGTAAGCAGGACATTGCCCTACTGATGACCAGTAACCAGGACATCACCCCATATTGATGACCAGTAAGCAGGACATCGCCCTATTGATGACCAGTAAGCAGGACATCGCCTATTGATGACCAGCAAGCAGGACATCGCCCTATTGATGACCAGCAAGCAGGACATCGCCCTATTAATGACCAGCAAGCAGGACATTGCCCTATTGATGTGTACACACAAAAAAACAAACAAACAAGGTTTAAAAGCTTCTCAAATAATTTTAGAAATAGAAAATATCCAGAAGAAAACAAAATTGTGCAAAATGATCAAAGCTAAAAATCACCACTATAAAATTAACCTGTGTTAATAATTAAGGCAGTTGGCAAAACTAAAGAGAAATGTATGCTCTCAATACAATCTACTGCAATGCAGCAATCATTAACATAACAAAAATTTATCATTTAACAAAATCTAAAAATCAAATTGTTCATAAGACATATATAATATAAAAAAATATATATTTTACAATTTCTCTAACATGACATAAATGTAACCCAAATCTAATGTACAAATATAAATTATGTAGGTAAAACTCTTGACTTCGGCAGTAGATTAAACAGTGCTACCTTTAAAGTACAGGATGTCATGAAATGAAAAATTGTTCATGAAATGAGGTCAAAATTGTAGTACATAGTTGAACAAGACATGAGGTCATAACTAGGATAAATGACCCAGAGTGAAAAATACAATATATGACAAGATAACATGATGTGGGGTCACAACTAAATTGCATGGCAAGGGGTCATTAATGTAGAAAATAACATCTATAATAAAGCTGAACTAATGTAGCTAAATGTCTCTAGCTTTGATCGCTTATAACTCAGGAACCACTGCACTCACAACCCCCATATTTCACATGTAGATTTCAAATAGCCTGCTTTAGATTCTTAGCGAATAAACTCTTAGATCAAATCAGCGTTTTGATTGATTGGAAAAGATTGTTTTGCCTGCGATCCACAAAACTTTTTTATTGTTACTAGACCTAATTTCTCAATTTCCGGTCATTACAATAAAAAACCTGCGTAACTTCAGTATTGAGAACTAACTTGATTTAATAATCGTACTTAATATCACCCGTAATCAATACAGTGGTTTCTGAGATAACCACAGTGAACGTTAAAGAGACCCAGCTTCATAATAAAGAAAAATCATAATCCACGTATGCATGGCATCAAAATCAATTGGTTTCCATGCAGACTTTAGTTTCACAACAAATCTGAATAGACCTAGCTACTCACTCCTGAGTGCAGTTAGCTCGGTTGGTAGCACGCTTTCTTTTCATGGCGAGGCGATGGGTGCTAACGCTCAGAGGTCGCGGGTTTGATCCCTATGGTGGCCAGAGCTGTTTTCTGTCTTTTTCCTTGCAGTTGTCTCGCCCTTGTTCCTGCGGGGCTTTGATATCATTCAATGTCATTTCGTTCATGTTGGAAACTGAATGAGGGGAGATAACAACGGCTAATGACATGAGATCACTATTGCAGAGTTGGTGTCATCAATGTGACACATGACAGTTTCTCCTCTCAAGAAATTCTGTGATGCAAAGTCTAACAGTGAGGAGAAAAGGACGATAAAATCAGCAACCCGAGACGTTGGTTTTGTCCTCATTTGGGCGGTGCAAGTTTTTTGAAGACTTCAGTCATCTGTAGGAGGAAAGGAATTTGAAAGAGCCGATTAACAAACAGACAGTTTAACGTGTGAGGATGAAAGACAAAATGATGACCATGTTGAATATGAAGTAAATGTCAGATTGGAGAGTATGTGTGTGTGTGTGTGTGAGTGTGCACCTGTGTGACTGTGTGTGAGAGTGTGAACTTTGAGAAAAAGAAAGAGAGAACTAAACTAGGACAGGGGTACCCTGACACCCTATACACCCAACCACTCTTGACGCCATCATGCACTTCAATATTGATTACTATAGGTATGTTTATGATACACAACTCTACTTTTCCATTTATATGAATAATTGTGTACAAATTATTGAAAAAGCAGAAAATTGCCTGAACGCTGTCAAAAACTGGATGGCTTGTAACACACTCAAACTAAATGATGATAAAAACTGAAATAATCCACTTTCAAAGAAAAATTTCCAAAAAGTAATATAACAATCGAAAAAGTATAGTCTTTGTGGGACTGTCCTCAATGTATCTTCAAATTTGTCAGAAATTTAGGATTATTTTTAGACAGTGGACTAAGTTTACAAGATCACATCACCAAGACTATTCAAGCTTGCAATCTTCATTTAAGAAATTTAGGTAGAGTTAGACATCTTTTGTATGAGGAGACGATAAAAGTGTTAGCGTCTGCTTTCATTCTGAGTAGACTAGATTGTTGTAATGCCAGTTTGGCTGGTGTCCCTAAATTTATGATATAGACAAATTGCAAAAGATATAAAATAAAGCTGCCAGGTTAACCACCCTATCCAAAAAGCATGATCACACAACACTATTCCTTAACAAAATTCACGGGCTACCCGTTTAAGTAAAGGGTTGATTTTAAGATACTATCTCATGCTTACAACTGCCTTCGTGGTACTTCATCCCATTATTTACAGGAACTTGTGGCCCCTACAAACAAAGCAGAATCTTACGATCAAATGATGCTCTTTTTGATGAATGTACCTTAAGTAAAATCTTCTTTTAGTTATAAAAGTTTTAGTGCTGTAGCTCCAGTTTTATGGAACAATTTGTCTCTTTATACAAAGTCTTTCCCATCCATCGACATTTTTAGGAAATCTTTAAAGACAGAGTTGTTAAGATCTGCTTTTACTGACACTGGAGAGGATTCACCATGAACTGAAATGTTTGTTTATTGCTGTTGTGAGTGCTTTTTATTATAATGTTCTATGGTTTGTTTGATTGGATTATTAAAACGCAAAGATACAGATATTTGGCGACAGACAGGAAGAGAAAAAGAAGAAGAAGAAGAAGAGAAAAAGAAGAAGACGACGAAGTAGAAGAAGAAGAAGAAGAAGAAGAAGAAGAAGACGAAGAAGAAGAAGAAGAAGAAGAAGAAGAAGAAGAAGAAGAAGAAGAAGAAAAAGAAGAAGAAGAAGAAGTTAATAATAATAACAACACCAATAAAATAATGACAGTAAGACTGACAATAGTAATACTAATCATAATACTAATACTAGAAACAATAATAAAAGCAACAAACAAAGTAATAAATAATAATGGTGTACCTCATCATGTGCCCAATCCCTAGGAGATTCACCTTCGGCATTCTTAACAGATGCATCGGCTGAAACACAAAAACAAATAAAGACTAAATATTCACAGAAAATGTGTCTACGTTATAAATATAGTAACGTTCCTGTAAGGCCCTTAAGGCCTATAGAGCCGGAGCTCATCCCGGTTTCTATAGCGTGAAGCAGAACAAATGACAATAATCACCTCCTGGCCAGGACGCTAATCTGACGCAGGTTACGTTATAAATATAATCATGATAAAGATGTTGCAGCACCAAAGAGACGAAGTCAAGACACAACATAAGGTATGTACTCGTAGTTTACTATAAAGAGACGAAGTCAAGACACAACATAAGGTACGTACTCGTAGTTTACTATAAAAGAGACGAAGTCAAGACACAACATAAGGTACGTACTTGTAGTTCACTATAAAGAGACGAAGTCAAGACACAACATAAGGTACGTACTTGTAGTTCACTATAAAGAGAGGAAGTCAAGACACAACATAAGGTACGTACTAGTAGTTCACTATAAAGAGACGAAGTCAAGACACAACATAAAGTACATACTTGTAGTTCACTATAAAGAGAGGAAGTCAAGACACAACATAAAGTACATACTTGTAGTTCACTATAAAGAGAGGAAGTCAAGACAAACATAAGGTACGACATAGTTCACTTGAGAGGAAGTCAAGACACAACATAAGGTACGTACTAGTTCACTATCTATGGTGTGCTTTCCCTTCATGGCAACTTGTCGGATATTAAAGTAAAAAGTTCCTTCAAGGTCATTACGGCCAATAGAGCTGGAGCTTGTCCTGGTTTCTATAGCATGAAGCGGAACAGGTGATAATAATCACCTCCTGGACAGGACGCTAGTCTGATGCAGGTGTTTCTTCCCATGCTAGTGTCTGTACCTATTGTGCACCTGGGTCGAGTGAGGAAAATGCGTGTTAAGAGCTTTTCCCAAAGAACACAATGTCGGGCTCGAACCCAAGACCTCATGTTCCCCAGTCTGGCAACATAACCACTCGACCACCGACACCACTTGTTGGATACTGTGCAATGCCAATTGTTATCTGTTTATTCCTTGTTTTTTCTACAGTTTCTTCCTTTGTGTATTTGTTTTGCTTTTTCATCACTTTGGGACTCTTATGGCTTGTCATTTTTAATATTGCTTTTAGACATTGGTCCCTTGGCTCATTTTGTCTTCATATTATTACATCCATACGTGGATCATTATTCCATAGAGATAACAGAGGTGTACCTTATAAAGTGTTCATAACTTAAACGAAATATGTAAAAATGTCCACCCGGTAACACACAGAAGCATTAGCAGTATATATGTGTACAGAGAATTTGTTACCCATACTTGTTTATTGCAGCTCAAAAGACCACCCCCCCTTCCCCCAACAAACAAAGGAAGTATTGGTCGTTGCGACTTATGTCATGACAACCAGTATAAATCAAGGGTTAATCACATCATGACAACCAGTATGCTGGTTGTCAGTCCAACATAGACTTATGTCATGACAACCAGTATAAGGGTTAATCAAGGTATGCTGGTTGTCAGTCCAACATAGACTTATGTCATGACAACCAGTATATGGGTTAATCAAGGGATGCTGGTTGTCAATGCCAACATAGACTTATGTCATGACAACCAGTATATGGGGTTAATCAAGGGATGCTGGTTGTCAGTCCAACATAGACTTATATCATGACAACCAGTATAAGGGTTAATCAAGGGATGCTGGTTGTCAGTCCAACATAGACTTATATCATGACAACCAGTATAAAAAAAGGTTAATCAAGGGATGCTGGTTGTCAGTCCAACAAAGACTATATCATGACAACCAGTATATGGGTTAATCAAGGGGTGCTGGTTGTCATCATAGACTTATGTCATGACAGTATAAGGGTTAATCAAGGTATGCTGGTTGTCAGTCATGACAACCAGTATAAGAATCAAGGTATTATTGTCAATCAACTTTATCATGACAACCAGTATAAGGGTTAATCAAGGTATGCTGGTTGTCAGTCCAACATAGACTTATATCATGACAACCAGTATATGGGTTAATCAAGGATGCTGGATGTCAGTCAATGCCACATAGACTTATATCATGACAACCAGTATAGGGTTAATCATGTCATGACAACCAGTATATGGGTTAATCAAGGATGCTGGTCAGTGTCAATATATGTCCAACATAGAATCTTATGTCATGACAACCAGTATAAGGGTTAATCAAGGTATGCTGGTTGTCAGTCCAAAATAACATACAACCAGTGTTAATCAAGGTGAGTCCAAGACTATATCATGACAACGAGTATAAGGGGTGCTGGTTGTCAGTCCAAAATAATATGTCATGACAAGTATAAAGGCGAATCAAAGTGGCGCTGGTTGTCATGACAACCAGTATAAAGGAGGTCAACCAAAGGGCACTGGTTGTCAGTCCAACACCAGACAGGTTTCAAATTGATGCATGATTGTTCTGATGCCTAGTGCCATTTCCTCCATGGCAGGCATTTTCTCATCTACTCCAGTACATTAGGTGCTAGGAATAGTTACACACTACACTATCTCAGCATTTTGAACACCGGCAAGGCAAGACTCACCTCCAGCCAAAATAAGAAGCCGTATCAATTCCACCTTTTGACTGCGGTCAAACTTGCTTAAGCTGGCCGCAAAGTGGAGGCAGGTGACGCTGCGGTTTGTCTTCGCTGTCACAGCCTGACGAGCCTCGGCCCGCATCCATCACACTGAGAAACCTCTTGACGATTTCCACATCCCGTGATAGTACAGCATACATGAAAGGCGTCTTACCGTCAATCAAATCCTAAGAAAGATATTCAATAGAAACAAACCATTGAGAAGAAAGAAAACCATGAAAAAAAGAAAGGACAACATTGACAAGAAATAGAGACAAACATGAAAAAATTAACATTAAAATATTTAAAAAAAGCATTTGAAAAAAATACATATTAAAAGGCAGAGAAACATAAGTCCTTGTTCTGTAACCATGTTAACAAAAAAGATGATAATAATTATAAAAATAATAATAATAATAATAATAATAATAATAATAACTAACTACTACTACTACTTCTACTCCTACTACTTCTACCACTACTACTACCACTACTACTACTACTACTACTACTACTAATAATAATAATCATAATAATACTACTAATAATAATAATCATAATAATCATAATAATACTAAAAATACTAATACTAATAATAATAAAAATAATAATAATAATAATAATAATAACAATAATAATAATACTGCTAATAATAATAACAATAATAATAAATAATATAACAATAATAATAATAATAATAAGGTGGGTGGAAATGCTCTGGGCACTTTATGATGTAAAAATCCAAAATTAAATCAATTGCTAATAGGTCTCTCGAAAAAATGTGTCTTCCACTTTTTCATAAAGGAATAAATGTCTTGGCTGTTCTTGATGGCGGTTGGAAGAGTTTCAGATTTTGAATCCGTTTGAACGAGAAGGCTTTCTTGCCTAAATTCATGTTTCAAATAGGGGTGGACTGGAGGAATTTATTCTCTGACCTCAGAGGACATGGTAGATGGTAGGATTGTAATAGCTCAACAAGATATTTAGATGCCGTTTCATGTAATCAGTTGCATACAGTGCATGCGATCTTAAATTCAGTGCATTTATGAACTGGGAGCCAGTGAAGATTTATTTTAAACTGGTGTGATGAGGTCGTTGAATTGGCGAGTTTGGGACCAAAATATTGATTTTCTGTTCTTTGCATATTCAGCTAGAACGATCATTATCTACAAGTATATGGTGGAGAAATGTCCATATGACATATAATATTTTTGCTACAAATAATTTGCAAGGTGGTAGGTAAAAATAGAAAAAATTGACGTCAATTACGCTAACACCGACTGAGAAAATGGCACTGAAAAGCCTTATAATGTGGCAGTAAACGTCAAATCTGGTAACATGATATTCGCCTGGCTGCCGACAATATGCTCAAAGAGCGCTGAGTTCGTAAGAGGTAAGAGAGGAGTGCACATGTTGCCGCTTTGTGTGCTTGTAAACATGCGCACAAGTATAGGAATATAGGAAAAGAAAAAAATATGGTCATTTTGACATAACAGTGTACATCTAAACCTAGATTTATAATCCTCTTTACATAAGTAACAATGCCAGACATTGTTGAAAGAGTAAGGGGGCTCCTACTAGAAGGGAAACTTGTCTGAAGTGTCTCGTTTTGTGTTATTTCCTTTTGAATTTGATTCCTTTATTTGCGTTTTTCTCAACATGTATATTTTTTTACACATCTTTTCTATCGCCTCCGTTATTTACTGACTGATGTGTATAATATTTGGCACACAGATTCCTCTTGTCAATATTAAAAGAAAGAAGTCAGAATTTTTGATATCTTGAAAACTTTTTGAGAATTGTTTTTAAAAACACGATATGTTATTTTCAAACATTTATAAAAAAAGAACTATCCAAAAATACCTCAATGTTGTGACATTACATTTTAGATATTGAATGGAAAAAAGGATTTGCTAAGGTATTGAGTGATTTTAGTCATCAATTTAAGTGGAGATAGCTTTTAAAAATTGGGTCTATGGCAATCAAGGATGCTACAAACTTTTTAATGATATAGGATGACTATATTTTGACAGTTAGTCATATATATATAATATACTAAAAGTACAATCTGAAACTCAAAATCAAAAACAAGTCACTTCAGAAGGTGCAAAATCAGTTTTATGTCTCTCTTTGTAAAATTTCCACAAAAAAAAGGGGTAAAAAACGGTCAACGATATTCTTACTTCACTTAGAGCTCACAGCTCTCTATATCTTCCATGATGACGGTCATGATCAATGTAAAATAGATGGTATAGCCACTTGAGGATGTAAATGAAAATGATACAGAAAAATTTTTAAAAACCCAGAAAAATGCTGAGGTCACTCATCTGATGTCCATAATGTTTTTTTATATAGTCAATTGGCATCATTTAGTTCCAACAGACTGACTAGTGTCTTGTGAACTTAGATGATAAAACTTGTGACTGACTAGTGTCTTGTCTCTAGGTGATAAAACTTGTGACTGACTAGTGTCTTGTCTCTAGGTGATAAAACTTGCGACTGACTAGTGTCTTGTCTCTAGGTGATAAAACTTGCGACTGATTAGTGTCTTGTCTCTAGGTGATAAAACTTGTGACTGATTAGTGTCTTGTCTCTAGGTGATAAAACTTGCGACTGACTAGTGTCTGTCTCTAGTGATAAAACTTGTGACTGACTAGTGTCTGATCTCTAGGGTGATAAAACTTGTGACTGACTAGTGTCTTATCTCTAGGTGATAAAACTTGACTGATTAGTGTCTTGTCTCGGTGATAAAACTTGTACTGCTTCTGACGCTAGTGTCTTGTCTAGGTGATCAAAACTAAACTTGTCTCAGTGTCTGATCTCTAGTTGATAAAACTTGCAACTGACTAGTGTCTGATCTCTAGGTGAACTGACTAGTGTCTTATCTCTAGGTGATAATGATGTAAAATCATGTACTGCATTATGCGTGTAGAAATCAAGATAAACCACAGTGTGACTGTGACTGGTAAAAGTCCAAAAGGCAGACCTCGGAGAAAGTCTGAAAAAAGATCATAAAAAGAGGCATTAAAGCAAGAAATTTAACTTTTGAAGAAGGAAACAGAAAATGCTAGGACAGGGCAGCCTGAAGAAAGATCAGGCCTTGTTATTTTCTGTCAGGATTAACTCCCTTAGACTTTGGTCAGCCAAGACCTGCCTGAAAGGCAGCAGGAGACTCGTGGAGGGCGGGATCATCTACTCCCCTACAGTGCCTACCTGTCCCCTGCCCAGGCCTTTTTCGGAAGGTAGAATGGGAACTGATAAAGACAGAAAGAAAATTCCAAGGGCCATAAAAGCCTTGACGGCAACGGTTCTCATTTAAACTGAGGCCCTTCTAATCCTTCCCACGTACATGAATGCTCATCGACGCGTCCTGGGTCAGTAGGAACTTGATCACTTTAGATCGATTGGCTGATGGATTTCTCTGGGCGAAGGAGGGACATGAAGGGCAACCATCAAAGGTGTCTGACCTGAGGGAAGAGGAAAAGGAATTAAAAAAAACAAAGTTCAGTTTTTTTTTACTTGATTTGATTTGATTTTACCCACATACACAACTAAGGCGATCTCTGGGTTTTTGGTAGGATTTTAACAGAAGTATAATTTCCTTTTTTCAATAAAGATGATTGAAATTGAAATTGAATTGAAATTGAAATTGAATTGAATAATGTAATTTTTATTTGAATAGTATTATTATGTAATCATAATTATGATCATAAATACATTTATCCATTTTTCCTAAGAAATCTGTCCATTTGAGAAGTTGTTGTCTCTCCTTCTTTACCTATTACTCCTCCTGACGTTTCTACATTGTTGCCTACTCTAGCATTTAAATCTCCTAAAAGCATTATTTCCTGTTTGGGTTTAAGATTCTCTGCAGCTATTTGTAACTCGTTTTTGAAGATATCTTCTTCTTCTTTAGTTGCGTCTTCGTTTGGTCCATAAGCTATTTATTATTAAATTTCTCATCCTTTTTGGTTACTTCTAATAGCCGTGGGCTTATAAATTTCAACTTTCTAGTAGCCTTTCATGTCTTTTATGCACTAGGAGGCATACTCCTGCTTTAGTTTTATCTTTAACATCTACTCCTGAGAAGATTAAAATATGATTCGTCCTACATTTTCTATTCCTTGTCCTTTTTCTTTGTTTCTGTAACGGCTAAAATATCTACTTTGAATGTTTCCATTTCTTCAACTAATTCTAACTCTTTTTCATTTATTGCCCTAACGTTTTTGTTCCTCGTATGTAAATAAAGATAAATACCAATTTTGAAACACATACCTAAAAAATTGATGGCACTATTTACGATTTGAAAATTCATGTTATGTATATAAATCCAATATGGCTTTGTTTCAATACGGCATTGTTTCCATAGAAATGTTTTGTCAAACTTCAGTTTTGTATATTCCTCTCTTACTAATTTCAACACATGGAAGGAACATAAATAACAACATAAATAAACATATAATGGTCATAATTGCTTGTTTTATCAACATTCAAAATGACCTTCAGGACCCGCACTTCCCTTAGAAGAAAAGATTGTACCTGATGTTAGACTGATGAAACTGATGTTATAACTGATGTTATGACTGATGTTATAACTGATGTTATAACTGATGTTATGACTGATGTTATGACTGATGTTATATGTTACTGATGTTGATGTTATAACTGATGTTATGACTGATGTTATAACTGATGTTATGTTATGACTGATGTTATGACTGATGTTATAACTGATGTTATGACTGATGTTATAACTGATGTTATGACTGATGTTATAACTGATGTTATAACTGATGTTGTAACTGATGTTATGACTGATGTTATAACTGATGTTATAACTGATGAACTGATGTTATAACTGATGTTATAACTGATGTTAACTGATAAAATGATGACTGATGTTGTAACTGATGTTATGACTGATGTTATAACTGATGTTATGACTGATGTTATGACTGATGTTGTAACTGATGTTGTAACTGATGTTGTAACTGATGTTATGACCTGTTGTAACATGAAATGTGCAGTAACTGATCGGCATCTTTGGTTGCAAGGCAACAATGAGCTTGGGAACAATCTATATCTGCCGTGTCAGATTTCAGCAGGGCATTTAGTGTTTTCACATCTCCTAACTCAGCGCCCTCATGAAGAACACTTTGCAAAAGCGCCTCGCCTCGAAAGGCCTGTTGAGATCAGTAATAGTAGAAAGATTGAGAACAGTTCAAGAGATGACAACATAAAATGGAAGGAGCAAATAACTGCCATAAAGAATTTAATAATATTTTGTGCTTAAGTATGAAGAGGTAGATTATTGCAAGTCAATATTATAAACAAATGAAAGATGAACAAATATGAAAGATTTCAAATATTACCATTACCCCAATTTCTCATTCAATGAAAAGATATACCATGTTGCTAATTGGAACAAAACAGATTTCTTAGGAGAAATGGATAAATGTATTTATGATCATAATTATGATTACATAATAATACTATTCAAATAAAAATTACATTATTCAATTCAATTTCAATTTCAATTCAATTTCAATTTCAATCATCTTTATTGATCCTTTTTTAAAAAGGAAATTATACTTGTGTTATCACAATTTCCGCTTGAAAAATAAAACAATACATCAATGCATTCAAATTAAAAACAAATTTAACTTAGTTTATCATTAAATGTTCAGATTTTTAGAGAAGTATACAAAAATTCAAAGGTGGGTAAATAAATAGTGCGGTGAAACAATATACATAAAAAAATAATAATTAAATTTTTTTTAAAATAAAATAATTATAGACAAATCAGTTTAGCTTTATACACATTCATGAACTTATCATAAATCATTCATTCACCATCCATCAATTTACATTTCTTAAACATTGTGAGGAAAACGCCAATGTGCTTTCAAAGTAAGGTATGGTCAAACTTTCGTATGGCGCTTGGAAGAAAAGATCTAAAATATCTCTCAGTGCGATTTATAAGTAGACCGCTTCTACTTGTTTTGGGTGTGGAGAAAAGAGGGTGGGTGTTGTCTTTAAGTATACTCCTGAGTTTGATCTTGCATTGATTCTCATACAGATCTTCAAAGTTCTCAATAACTATAATATATCAGCAATAATAATAATGATAATAACAACAACAAAAAATAGATAACAACAATAATAAAAATAATAATAATAATAATAATAATAATAATAATAATAATAAGAAGAAGAATAATAATAAGACCAAGAAGAAGAAGAAGAAGAAGAAGAAGAAGAAGAAGAAGAAGAAGAAGAAGAAGAAGAAGAAGAAGAAGAAGAAGAAGAAGAAGAAGAAGAAGAAGAAGAAGAAGAAGAAGAAGAAGAAGAAGTGGTTAGAAGAGATGCATTTTACTGTTGTCCCAAGGACCTTTTCCAGCACTGTTATTAATTTGTTTTGGTGGGGGTCCCAAACTACACATGCATATTCAAGAAGAGGTTGAATAAGGAGTCTTATAACATGTGATTTGGGTAGGTATTAGACATTTATTCAGGTTTTGT
>JAXRKP010000065.1:352500-367500 GCA_037039925.1 Doris montereyensis | reverse complement strand
CTTGTTTTATTTAAATTTGCCAGATGCAGCATCTCAGGGATAAATCAAGAGAAAACACAGCAAGATGAAAAGATGAAAGGGAAGGGAGAAGTGAAAGGAAAGGCAAAGGACCTACCAGTGCCTATCAACCACCTTCCTTCAAAAAAGTTCCTTCAATGCCATCAAGGCCCATAGAGCCAGAGCATATCCCGGTTTCCATAGCGTGAAGCAGAACTGGGTAGAATGGGGAAAATGTGTGACAAGTGTCTTTCCCAAGGAACACAACGTCGGACCTAGCTTGGTTAGGTTTCAAACTCAGGACCTCATAATCCCAGTCCGGCAACCTAACTGCTCGGCCATCCCACCAACCACCACTGCATTAAAAAGGAACCACAGCGGAGTGACGCCAAATTGATTAAGTGACAAATACTGACAACTTTGTAAAAGAAGATAGAGCAAAAAGTCTTTTAGTGGAGTTATAATCTTTTGTTAGTTATCTATTTATAGAGTTTAACTAGGTTACTCACGTTTCTCCTTGATCATCTGGTCTGAAGACATCACTGCCACTAAAGCTGACCTCCTCTTCTTCATCATCCTCTTCTTCTTCTTTCTCCTTAATGCCATTATTAGGATCAGCTTTCTGACACTGGTTAGGTGATGAATATCCATGAGAAATATTCACGGTAGTTTCATTTTCTCCCAACAATAATCAGATCATCGTTTTTGTCTGAAGAAGAAGAAGCTGTGTGGGATGCTTTAGTTTCCTTGCTGTTGTAATAAACATTGCTTAAAGATGGCTTGACTTGACAAGAGGTCACCACGGTGGATGTTCTTGAGCTTGACATCTGTGTCCGACTATCATTATTTGTCAAAGTATCATGGACAGTTATATTTGATGACGCTATCTGGGGAATTTTACTTGAAGAAGACGGTACAGTTGGACTCGACAAGGTGGTAGAGGAAGAGGAGTGGCAAATGCTTTTGTTATTCTTCTGGGATTTAAGAGATTGCTTATTGCACGTGGTGTGTGTGATGGGTGGAGATTTTTCTTTTTGGCACGCCTCTGGAGACATTGGACACAGTCTGTTTTTGAGATGGTTTGGTTGCCTCCTGATGCTGACTGACAGAAGAACCATGGGAGGTGCTGGTAGCAGGCTTACATGAGCCCCCCGCAACGAGGCAAAAGGTCAGAGAATCCTGGTACGACGAATGAATCAAACCCTGCTTCCTCCTGGTCCTCAGCTAATCCCTGAAATGTCCATCTGAGTGAAGGCCCTGAAAAGACATGTTGCGGTATTGGTCATGAGATGGTGATGAAGGTGGCAGTATGCTTTGAAGCACATGGTGCTGTTGCAGTAGTTGCTGCTGTTGTGTTCTTACAGGAATGAGATCCTGCTGGTCAATCTGTTTGACAGTTTGAGGACTGTGTGAGGGCACAGCGGTGTGCATCTTCAAGGATGCTTGATGCATGTTTTGGCAATCAGGGCTTTGCTTTTCTTGTTGATTGAGATATGGAGCTTGTGTCTCTAGCCATTGTGCAACGTTGTTGGTCTTATGTTTGCTTCTTGATGGTTGTTTAACTGAAAGGGGCTCTAGCACATTGGAAGACATATTGTACAACTCCTGATTTTGTGTTTGTCCCCCACTGATACATGTGACGCTATTCATGCTTCTGTCCCGCCTGCTAAGATCTGATTGCATGGAGGCATCACTGTCCCCTCTCAGACTGGACATGGGTTGAGATTGTAGTGAGGCTATAGCACTTGTTATCAGCGGCTGAGGGTGAGAGATACAAGCAGACAGACATGCCTGGTGTGACCAGGTGGCGTTATTCTTCAATTCCTGATGCTGACTAACCTGTGGGGGTTGAATAACGGCAGGCTGGACAGGTCTTTGAAAGCATTGCTCACCTGTTCTTGGAGGAACTGTTTTGGCATTAATCATAGAAATATTTGAGGCTGTACAAGTTTTTAAATTATTAACAAGTTTAGTATTAGGAAAGTGGCAATCATTAGCATGAGGGAACTTTAACTTTTGGCCATCTGTGGTACCACAATGCCCAAGGGATGCACTTTTCATGTTCTCATCCTCTGAACTAGTGAGACTTTGCAGCATTAGGGGGAAAATCTGTCGCATTGGGGTTGGCTAAGTCAAAGGGATGATTGGCATGGCCAGAACTAGACACTGGTGGTGCCATTTGCGTGATGGCATCTGACTGTTGAGCCCAGGCTGTAATGTTGATCTTCGCCATCTCTGTAGGTGGCTGGAGAGAAACTTGAAAATCTCTTTGTGGAGACGACTGTGTCCCAACCTGGGATGCAGTCAAAACTCTCTCAATATTCAACTCACACATTGGATCACTCGAGTTGTTATCAGGCATGAGGTACCTGTCAAGGCTGTTATTTTGTTGCTTTTCCCTTTTCTCAAGACTTTCCTTGTCTTCAACGTTCAGATATTGGCTTTGGTCAATGTGATAAGTCTGTGATGCTGGGTTCTTTCAAGTTGTTGGTCTCTGTTCACAGGGCACTGGCTGTCTGGGTGACTCTCATTTAAAATAGGAGAAAAGTTTTGTCCTGAATGTTTGAATTTCTCCAAAATAATTTTTTCAATTTCTGTATCTGCTTGGCACAGGCATCTGAGGAAGATTTAATTTTCTCAGATTTTGTTTCCATTTCACTTTGAGATTGTCTTTGTAACCCAAAGAAGTCTTTTGAAATGATGTTTGCTATATCACGTGATGAAGCCAACTCATTTTGGCTGAACTGGTGAAGTAGATGCCCCTTGATAATATCATCAGACTTCCCAGGCAGTTGTCTGAGGTAATCTTGGTGACTGTTGTTGGTGTCCACTTTCTTTTCTTTGACTGGCGAATTTTAGCCCCTGCCCCTGCTTTATATTTGCTAGCCTCTTTGGCACTCCTTGACCCATTTTAGAATTGGCTGGACGTTTAATTCCTGCCATGTCACCACCCTCTGTGGGGGCAATGTCATGACCTGGGAGTCGAACATACATTATATTTGAGTTCACCACAGAGACAGGAATGTTACGCACATCGATAGGATGAGTATGATGACTTGCTCCTTTTGAGCTTTCACGTATCCAGGCTTCGGTTCTGCTGTATGTATCTTCTTTTGGCATTTCTCGGCCGTCAAGCCGTGAGTTAATGGAAGTAGAACTGCCATGTGACAAACGGACGGAGCCAGAAGGTGACATCACTGAGGCATCTCTTAAAGTCACAGTCTGCAGTTTGGAGCGGTCTTCAGAACTCATATTGGATGTAATCAAAGCCATATGCCTCGGCTGTGCTGGCACTGGATGGGCAAGTTGTGAGCCTGATGGTACATTGAGAGAATTCGAGTGTAAATTTATGTTAGGTGATACATTGGAACTAATGTAATAGGTAGCAGGTTTGTCGTTTTGAGGCTGTCCTTGATATTGGACAACTTGTCTTGGTCTTGAAAGCTGGCTGTATTGGGACGGGTCTAGAAACTGGGTGGGTGGCTGATTTCTGACCCCAACACCATGATAGACTTGACCAACTTGCTGGAGGTATGATTGTTCAGCAGGATTTATCTGAAAGGGTGTATTGCTGGTATAGTGTTTCTGTGAATTGTTCGATTCTGTTAAGGTGTGAACACCGGGTGGTACTTGGGGATGACTGGCTACTACGTTAACACGAGGGATGAATGGAATCCCGCGCGCTCCAGATCCTTGCGATCGCCAAAACGAGATCAGACCCTCGTGACGATCCATGCGGATATAGGTGGCTCCTGTCCCTGAGGAGTCTGGACGGACCTCTGAATATGCTGTGATGGGAACTTGGTTATATGGTGATGACCCGTTATGGTAGCCAGACGCACCATTTTTGTCAACATGATCATGCACATGCATAGTTCCATGGCTAACAACCACTGATGAAGGGTATACAGGTTGCTTGTGTGGGACATATTGTGGTTCTTCACGGCAATATACCTCTCTCACCCGTTGTGGAAAGTTGACTTGTTGCATAGGCTGGTGACGAAGGACACAGTTTGTTACCGGCTGAGCCTGAGGTGCCTGTTGGGTGACCGGGTAGCCCTGGATGTGGGGTAAGATGTTGGACGCCAGAATTTGACCTTGACCTGAATGATGGGACTGGGTTATATAATTGACTGGGCCGCGCCCCATGAAATCCATCGACAAGCTTCTACTCTGCTCTGGCCTTATAATGTTGCTGTCACAGGGCTGCCCCAGAATGTCACGGACCACCGAGGGAATTCCAGCCGGCAAGCAGGCACCATGAGAAGTCTCTGCTGTGACTACCGGACAAACCTCTGGGCAGTTTTTTCCTGGAGGCTCTTTCAAAGTGACGGAAATGAGGCTGGAAGGCACCGGTTTGGGTCTAATTTCACGTTGGATGATATTGCCTTTTGGGGTCGTACCATCTTCGGTCTTCTCGACTGGATCCTCTACCATGAGGAATCAACTCCCCGCTAATACAATTCTGTAGGAGAAGATAAGAAGGAAGAATGAACTCTTTTTCTAGGTAATACCATCTTCAATGTTTTATGTAAGGTGTTATTCTAGTGTACAGAATGCTACCTATCAATTATGTCTTGTGTCACATCTGATTGATCACACAATTAATCAACTCTCTCTCTCTCTGTGCAATGAGAAGATTTTTGTGTGAAATGATATCAATAATAAGCCATGGAAATTTTGATTCTCAACAGCACGTTTACCACTGACCTGCTTCATATAAGATCTGTTTTTAAGCTGTGGCAACACTCCTTCCATTAAATTCAAAATGAAATTTCTGATTCTTAAGTAAAAAGTGAAGAAAGATTCCTTCATAGCCATAAAGACTCAAAGAGCTGGAGCTTGCCTATTTTCTATAGTGTGATCCTGAAAAGGTCATAATAAATTGTCTCCTAAACAGGGCACATGATATCAATGGCAAGTTTTACTCTCTGATTATTATTGGTATCCTGGGTGTAGTGGGGAAATGCCTGGTTATGCCTAACCACTTAGCTATTGACACAACATCTTCTGTTGCTATAGAGCAGCGATAAAATAAAGAGATTTTCATTAGTTTAAATAAATAGATATCTCTTACTTCATCCATTCAGGTGTAGTGGAAAAAAAATAAATATATAAAACCTTTGAAAATGGGATACTAATGTCCTTTAGGGGGGGGGGTGCACCTGAACTGGCGAGTTTTGGACCAAAAGGTTGATTTTCTGTTATTTGCATAATCGGGTAGAACGATCATTTATCTACAAGTTCATGGCAGAAAAATGTCCATATGATGTATAATTGTTTTAAGAAAATATTTTGGAGGAAAGGGTAGGTAAAAACAATCAAAATTTTGATGTAAATTATCCTAACACTGACTGAGAAAATGGCAGTAAAAACCTGTATATTGACGGATAATCACCAAATGTGGCAACACACGATATTTGACCTTGTTTTGCCACACCAGATATATGTGTCTCCCATCGCTGTGTGATATAAGAGACGTTGCGCGTCAGTGTGTATGTAAACACGCATACAAGCATAGGATATAGAGGAAAAACAAAAAACTGGTCATTTCGACGTCTGTTTTCACAACAGTGGAAATCTAAACCTAGATTTATAATCCTATTTACATAAGTAACAATGCCAGAGACTGTCGAAAGAGTAAGGGGGCTGCTACAACAAGGGAAACCCGTCTGAAGTGTTTATTTTGTGTTATTTTCTGTTGATTTTTTTACTTGCATTTTTCTCGAAATGTAGTTTTTCCACACTAACATTCTATCTCCTCCGCCATTTACAGAACGATTTGTATTATATTTGGCACACAAGTTCCTCTTGTCAATGTTAATAGAATAGACGTTTTTTTTTATATATATTGTTAACTTTTTGAGAAATTATTTTTTTTGGTAATAAAAACGCTGTTTTTGTACATTCACGATATAAAGTATTTTTAAAATTCATTAAAAAAAAAAACTACCAAAAATATTTTTAAAACCCTACGTCACTCTTTAGATATTGAATGGAAAAGACGATCGGCATAGGTTTTGAGTGATTTTATTCATAACTAAGGGAGGAGATAGATTTTGAAAATTGAGTCAAAATCCAAGATGGCGGCCATTTCTATGGCAACCAAGACTTTACAAACTTTTCAATGATATAAGATGACTGTATTTTGACAGTTACTCATGTACATACTAAAAGCAAAAAACCTAAACTCAAAAGCAAAAAAAATCCTCAAGGAAATAAAAAATATATCATGTATTTATGATGCTGCTACAAAACAAAAATCCAAACCTCATCAAAGTCAACAAAGCCGTCCTCATCATCAGCGGTATATTCCAGTGGACACATTTGGCAGTACGAGTCTGATTCGAGAGAGTTGATTTGTCTTCAGCTGCATCCTGCTTCCACTGCTGATAGATGTGGAATGATTGTTTCCTTCTGACACAGAACTGCAAACATCGTCTAAAACGTGCTGGGCCGTGACATCCCCCGTTGTGACCTTTTCGGCTGTTTCCCTCTGGGCTGATGGTCATCACTTTTGCCACTTGTGACACGTTGGTATCTGAAGTGGTAAACACCGCTAACGGTTTTCTTTGACCATCTTCAAGTGGACCATACCCTTTTCTGGAAGAAATGTTTGGCGCCAAAGGAGACACTACACGGTGGTGTGTCACACTAGATGGAGACGACATTTGCTCACTGCTACCATGGCCAACAGGTGAGTATCCGTCTGAGCGAGGGATGAATGACAAGAATCTCTCGCAGAAGAAAAGTAAGCCTTCTGCGTCATGTCCTTCCTGTCGACTAATTCTGTGTTAAAGCGGTTTACACTTTGAACATTGGCAACCGACAAACCATCGCAATCCTCCAAATCGCTCACTAAATGGTCGTCTGCAGGACTCAAGGATGAGGCGATGACAGAAGCGATGTCATTAAGTACATCGTCAGCAGATGGTGCTACTCCCTGTGTGCATGACAGGTGTGAACTTTCTGTATTCTTGTCCTGACCAGGACTGGCTTTTTCTTTGGGTTGATCAGAAGCACATTGGCCTTCTGCAAGAGTTGTAACAGCTGAAGCCTGCTGTTGTTTCCTCATTTCACTCTAATTCTTCATCCTGGATGCTCAGACGGCCGATTTCTAAAGAATCAACTTCTTCCTCCAGGGAAATCTCACCGTTATGATCAAACTTTCCATATTTTGTGGTTATCTCAAGCCCTGTATTTCCCAAAGTGGACTTCAAAATAGACTGGAATTCGTCTCGATCCAAACCAATTTCCCATTGGCTGCCCATGCTGCTCTCTCCACCACTGATTGGTGCCACCCCTTCGCCACCGTTGGCATCACTATACATCTTATCCATCTTCATTCACCATGAGATTCAAGTAAACTATAACGGAAAGATGGCTTTAAAACTGTGTTTTACAAACATATGTCTTGAAAGGGGAACGATGTCAACAATGATATATATCTGTGGAAGAGAAAAGGAATAAAAAATTAAGGTCTTGAAATCTGATAAAAGCGGTATGTCCAGTTAATCCTGCAAAGCAGGCAATGAGCGTTAACAAACTTTGTATATAAATTTATATATATAATGATGAGTTGGTCTATCTTTGTTCGCCAAAGGCTTTGTTGATAGACCACTAAGAGTAAGAGTAACCATATTTTGTATGTAGGCTTTAAATCATCCCCAAAATCGTTTTTGTATGATAAAATGTTCTGCCATAAGTGACGATGAATTAATATAAACTTTTTTGTTTCCCTGTCTTTGTAGTATCATTTTAATTCAGCTAGCCTGCTGTTTTGAACAGGTTATAATGGGAGGAAATTAAAGGTTGGAATAGCACCTTCATGCCTACACCAGAATTGAATACTAACCCGATCAGGTAATCATACTTGGTGCCACTCGGGGTGTAATATGCTTGTATATATATAATTCTGAGTTAAATGTCGATTTGTGTCCGCCAAAGCTCTGTTGATAGGCTCCTAAAATTACCATATTTTATATGTAGGCTTTGAATCCTCCCAACGTTGTTTTCGTTTCAGAAATTTTTATAAGAAGTGATGTTGAATTAATGTAAATTTCATTGTTTCCCTGTCTTTGAGTAGAATTTTCATTCTGCTTACCTGCCATTTTCAAGAGGTTTTATAATTTTAAAATGTACGGTTCACACCTACCTGCGTAAACTCAGTATCGAATACTATCCCAATCTAATAATCGTATTTGGTATCACCCGAGATATAACATGCTTGTATATATAAAATATATATATATATATTATCAGGCTGTCATTAACGAAACTTTGTATATAACCCGATTCTCGCAGTCAACACGACTTTGTATATAATGTGGCTGTCAAGTTAAGATACCATTGCTCATAACGTGGCTGTCAGTGTCAAGTTAAGATATCATTGTTAATACTGTGGCTGTCAGTGTCAAGTTAAGATACCATTGTTAATAACGTGGCTGTCAGTGTCAAAATAAAGATACCATTGCTCATAACGTGGCTGTCAATGTCAAGTTAATATACCATTGTTAATAACGTGGCTGTCAGTGTCAAGTAAAGATACCATTGCTCATAACGTGGCTGTCAATGTCAAGTTAAGATACCATTGTTAATAACGTGGCTGTCAGTGTCAAGTTAAGATACCATTGTTAATAATGTGGCTGTCAGTGTCAAGTTAAGATACCATTGTTAATAATGTGGCTGTCAGTGTCAAGTTAAGATACCATTGTTAATAACGTGGCTGTCAGTGTCAAGTTAAGATATCATTGTTAATAACGTGGCTGTCAGTGTCAAGTTAAGATACCATTGTTAATAATGTGGCAGTCAGTGTCAAGTTAAGATATCATTGTTAATAATGTGGCAGTCGATTTAAGATACCATTGTTAATAATGTGGCAGTCGATTTAAGATACCCTTGTTAATAATGTGGCAGTCGATTTAAGATACCATTGTTAATAACGTGGCTGTCAGTGTCAAGTTAAGATGCCATTGTTAATAATGTGGCTGTCAGTGTCAAGTTAAGATATCATTGTTAATAATGTGGCAGTCGATTTAAGATACCATTGTTAACAATGTGGCTGTCAGTGTCAAGTTAAGATACCATTGTTAATAATGTGGCAGTCGATTTAAGATACCATTGTTAACAATGTGGCTGTCAGTGTCAAGTTAAGATACCATTGTTAATAATGTGGCAGTCGATTTAAGATACCATTGTTAATAATGTGGCTGTCAGTGTCAAGTTAAGAACCATTGTTAACAATGTGGCTGTCAGTGTCAAGTTAAGATACCCTTGTTAATAATGTGGCTGTCAGTGTCAAGTTAAGATACCATTGTTAATAATGTGGCTGTCAGTGTCAAGTTAAGATACCCTTGTTAACAATGTGGCTGTCAGTGTCAAGTTAAGATACCATTGTTAATAATGTGGCTGTCAGTGTCAAGTTAAGAACCATTGTTAACAATGTGGCTGTCAGTGTCAAGTTAAGAACCATTGTTAATAATGTGGCTGTCAGTGTCAAGTTAAGATACCATTGTTAATAATGTGGCTGTCAGTGTCAAGTTAAGATACCATTGTTAATAATGTGGCTGTCAGTGTCAAGTTAAGATACCATTGTTAATAATGTGGCTGTCAGTGTCAGTTAGATACCATTGTTAATTTAAGATACCATTGTTAATGACGTGGCAGTCGATTTAAGATACCATTGTTAACAATGTGGCTGTCAGTGTCAAGTTAAGATACCATTGTTAATAACGTGGCAGTCGATTTAAGATACCATTGTTAATAATGTGGCTGTCAGTGTCAAGTTAAGATACCATTGTTAATAATGTGGCTGTCAGTGTCAAGTTAAGATACCATTGTTAACAATGTGGCTGTCAGTGTCAAGTTAAGATACCATTGTTAATAATGTGGCTGTCAGTGTCAAGTTAAGATACCATTGTTAATAACGTGGCAGTCGATTTAAGATACCATTGTTAACAATGTGGCAGTCGATTTAAGATACCATTGTTAATAATGTGGCAGTCGATTTAAGATACCATTGTTAATAATGTGGCAGTCGATTTAAGATACCATTGTTAATAATGTGGCAGTCGATTTAAGATACCATTGTTAATAATGTGGCAGTCGATTTAAGATACCATTGTTAACAATGTGGCTGTCAGTGTCAAGTTAAGATACCATTGTTAATAATGTGGCTGTCAGTGTTTAAGATACCATTGTTAATAATGTGGCTGTCAGTGTCAAGTTAAGATACCATTGTTAATAATGTGGCTGTCAGTGTCAAGTTAAGATATCATTGTTAATAATGTGGCTGTCAGTGTCAAGTTAAGATACCATTGTTAATAATGTGGCTGTCAGTGTCAAGTTAAGATACCATTGTTAATAATGTGGCTGTCAGTGTCAAGTTAAGATACCATTGTTAATAATGTGGCTGTCAGTGTCAAGTTAAGATACCATTGTTAATAATGTGGCTGTCAAGTTAAGATACCATTGTTAACAATGTGGCTGTCAAAGTTAAGATACCATTGTTAATAATGTGGCTGTCAGTGTCAAGTTAAGATATCATTGTTAATAATGTGGCTGTCAGTGTCAAGTTAAGATATCATTGTTAATAATGTGGCTGTCAGTGTCAAGTTAAGATATCATTGTTAATAATGTGGCTGTCAGTGTCAAGTTAAGATATCATTGTTAATAATGTGGCTGTCAGTGTCAAGTTAAGATATCATTGTTAATAATGTGGCTGTCAGTGTCAAGTTAAGATACCATTGTTAACAATGTGGCTCTCATGTGGCTGTCAAATATGGATGGAAACCAGACCTATACCTTATTGATGATTTTAACACATACCTAACCAGGCCTTGAGCAAAAATGAACATCAACCCATAAAGAAGAAACATTTTTTAGCTTTTGGTCCATGAAGTATTTCATTTAACGACTTGATCTATAATATCAATGTGAAAAGCAATCACTTCTCTGAACACAACATTGTAATATGCCGTCTTGAAATCGGTAAAGCAAAATCACAAAAACGTTTCGTTTCATTGAAATTTACTCAGTCCACCATTGGTGTTTTGAACATCCTTCCTTCCATGCTGTGTTCCATGGTGATATCTTTAGTTTTACGGTAGAGTATGACGTTTTGTTGTGTTCCATGGTGATATCTTTAGTTTTACGGTAGTGTATGACGTTTTTTGTTGTGTTCCATGGTGATATCTTTAGTTTTACGGTAGAGTATGACGTTTTGTTGTGTTCCATGGTGATATCTTTAGTTTTACGGTAGAGTATGACGTTTTGTTGTGTTCCATGGTGATATCTTTAGTTTTACGGTAGAGTATAACGTTTTGTTGTGTTCCATGGTGATACCTTTAGTTTTACGGTAGAGTATGACGTTTTGTAAGTCCCATTTCTTTCCTTTCCTTCCTTCGCTTATCTTTCATCTTTCGGTTTCCTCTTAATTCAGCCTGAGATGGTGGACTGGGTAAATTTGAATGAAACGAAACATTCTGTTGTGATTGAGGTCCCGAGTTCGAATCCTAGCAAAACCAGGTCCGCCGTTGTGTAGATTGGGAAAGATACGTAACACATTATTCTCACTTTACCCAGGTGCAAAATATGGATGCTTGCTAGCACTAGCTCGGGAATAAAACACCTGCGTCAGAATAGCATCCAGGTCAGGGGGCAATAATTGTCTCCTGTTCCGCTTCACACTATAGAAACTAGGAAAAGCTCCGGCTCTATGGGCCTTAAAGGAACTTTATTTACTTTACTTGCCAAACATAAGACAAATGCAACAATCAAGAAGTGCAATAATACATTTAGCAGAAGAAGACAAAAAGTATGTCGTGTTATCATAGCCGCGAAATTGCCAGGTTCTCTACTAATAATGCATTCCAGTATAATGCAAGCAAATCATTCATGAGCGTAAACTCCCCAGAGAAAGCGAATAAAATAAAAAAGCGAATAAAATAAACAGAAGAAGAAGAAAAGAAAAAGAACCAACATTATACAGACCAAAAAAAAGAAATGCAAAACGTCCATATACATACCACTAACCAGTACACACGCATATATTATGTACAGATGGAAGCAAGTGACAACTTTGTCCATATACATACCACTAACCAGTACACACGCATATATTATGTACAGATGGAAGCAAATGACAACTTTGTCCATATACATACCACTAACCAGTACACACGCATATATTGTGTACAGATGGAAGCAAGTGACAACTTTGTCCATATACATACCACTAACCAGTACACACGCATATATTGTGTACAGATGGAAGCAAGTGACAACTTTGTCCATATACATACCACTAACAGATGGATGGAAGCAAGTGACAACTTTGTCCATATACATACCACTAACCAGTACACACGCATATATTGTGTACAGATGGAAGCAAGTGACAACTTTGTCCATATACATACCACTAACCAGTACACAACTTTGTCCATATATTATGTACAGATGGAAGCAAGTGACAACTTTGTCCATATACATTTGTCCATATACATACCACTAACCAGTACACAGATGGAAGCAAGTGACAACTTTGTCCATATTATGTAACCAGTACAGATGGAAGCAAGTGACAACTTTGTCCATATACATACCACTAACCAGTACACACGCATATATTATGTACAGATGGAAGCAGATGGAAGCACAGATGGAAGCAAGTGACAACTTTGTCCATATACATACCACTAACCAGATGGACACACCATATACATACCACTAACCAATTATGTACAGATGGAAGCAAGTGACAACTTTGTCCATACCACTAACATACCACTAACCAGATACACAACTTTGTCCATACCACTAACCAGTACACACGCATATATTATGTACAGATGGAAGCAAGTGACAACTTTGTCCATATACATACCACTAACCAGTACACACGCATATATTATGTACAGATGGAAGCAACTTTGACAACTTTGTCCATAGATCAGATGGCTATACATGTACTAAAGCAACCAGAGCAGATCTGGCCTTATATGACGTGTAAGATGAAGAAGCAAGTGACATTAAACTTTGTCCATATACCCAACCAATAGGAAGACAATGCATATATTGTGACACTCCCAAACCCAAAACCCAACCCATATACAAGACAATGCCACAAGACACTCCCAAACCCAAAGCCAAACCGATTGGAAGTAATTGAAAACAACACACGCTGATATAACAAGCCTAATCTGGAAAGAAGGGGTATATTATGTACAGATGGGGGACAACTTTGTCGGGGTGGGAAATGTTAAAAAGGAGTTGGTAAAAGGCAGAAGAAATAGAGAGCATGGTCTTGTGGGTAGATGGTAAAAATAGTGGCTGGTTTAATTTACCCACATCAACTACTAAAGTGACCTGGGGGTTTTGGGAGGAAATGACAACTTTGTCCGGACTACCCTGTAAACAGCCAAAAGATCTTTAACCATGCACAGAGTACTGTGGTCTGTACACGGGGCCTCCTTTTTATCGTCCGCCTCATGTGGGACTAGGTGTCCATATCCATCTCCTGGACGGGGGAGGGGGAGGGCCAGAACATGAGCCCGCATATTATCTGTAGGGCTAAAGGTGGGAGCGGACGCCAGAGTACAGTGGGGGAAACGAGGAACAATAATATAGTTTGTGTGTGTGTATATGTTATGTGTATATGTTATGTGTGTATATGTTGTGTGTGTGTATATGTTGTGTGTATATGTGATGTGTGTGTATATGTTATATGTGTATATATTATGTATGTGGATATGTTATATGTGTATATGTTGTGTGTGTTTTGTGTGTGTATGTTATGTGTGGAAGCAATATGTGTATGTGTGTACGTTATGTGTGTGTGTATCATATATGTTCTGTGTGTATGTTACGTGTGTGGTATGTGTTTATGTCATGTGTGTGTAAATGTTGTGTATGTGTATGTGTATGCTCATACTATGGTAGGGGGGGAGGGGGGGGGATAGAGCGATAATAAAAAGGAACAAAATTAGTGGGGAAAACCAGAGGAACGAAAGGCATTCAATGATATGGACAGATGATGTGTGCAATGTTGCCAAGTTTGAAAAGTCAAAATGAGGGACAGTGGGGTGAAATGAGGGACAGTGGGGTGAAATGAGGGACAGTGGGAGTGGGGGTGAAATGAGGGACAGTGGGGATGAAATGAGGGACAGTGGGGGTGAAATGAGGGACAGTGGGGGTGAAATGAGGGACAGTGGGGTGAAATGAGGGACTGAAATGAGGGACAGAGGGGGTGAAATGAGGGACAGTGGGGGTGAAATGAGAGACAGTGGGGGTGAAATGAGGGACAGTGGGGGTGAAATGAGGGACAATGGGCGTGGAATAAGGGACACTGGGAGTGAAATAAAGGACACTGGGGTGAAATGAGGGACAGTAGGGGTGAAATGAGGGACACTTGGGTGAAATGAGGGACACTGGGAGGGGGTGAAATAAAGGACACTGGGGTGAAATGAGAGACAGTAGGGGTGAAATGAGGGACACTGGGGGTGAAATGAGGGACATTGGGGGTGAAGTGAGGGACAGTGGGGGGGGGTGAAATGAGGGAGACTGGGGGGGGGGGTGAAATGAGGGACAGTGAGGTGAAATGGGAGACACTGAAATGGGGGACAGGGGGTGAAATGAAAGACACTGGGGTGAAACGAGGACATTGGGGATGAAGTGAGGGACAGTGGGGGGGAGTGAAATGAGGGACACTTGGAGGTGAAATGAGGGACAGTGGGGGTGAAATGAGGAAGAGTGAGACTGACCGGTGTATTTGATAAATTCATAGACGTTGTGCGCGCAAAATAGGTTATTCTCTCATTCCCCCACCTAGCTATCATCACTAGTATCACTAACCTTTGTATAAATTTAAGTATAAATTTCTAGATTTTTCTCTGGATTTCAGTTTTAAAAGTATAAATGACAAACGATCTAGAGTCTAATTTAGATTAGACTCAAAGCACCAATATGGAATAAAGCATAAACTTCTATAATAAGCCACACCTC
>JAXRKP010000065.1:345000-350000 GCA_037039925.1 Doris montereyensis | reverse complement strand
ACTAAGACAAGATCTTTCTCTAGTTATAGTTGGGTACTCATTCACATCTGAGTCTAGTGAGGAAAGTAGAGTGAAGTACATTTCCTAAGAGTACGACATTGTGAACAAAAAAACAACCCCACCTGTGCCGGTGCCGTCGTGATTACCAGCTTACAATGCTACGGTTCAGCTACAACGCCTTGAACCCGTGTCGTGATTACCAGCTTACAATGCTACGGTTCAGCTACAACGCCTTGAACCAGTGTCGTCGTGATTACCAGCTCCACAACGCTACGGTTCAGCTACAACGCCTTGAACCAGTGTCGTCGTGATTACCAGCTCACAACGCTACGGTTCAGCTACAACGCCTTGGTCCAGTGTCGTCGTGATTACCAGCTCACAACGCTACGGTTCAGCTACAACGGCTTGAACCAGTGTCGTGATTACCAGCTCAGCTCACAACGCCAGTGTCGTCGTTTACCAGCTCACAACGCTACTTTCAGCTACAACGCCTTGAACCAGTGTCGTCGTGATTACCAGCTCACAACGCTACGGTTCAGCTACAACGCCTTGAACCAGTGTCGTCGTGATTACCAGCTCACAACGCTACGGTTCAGCTACAACGCCTTGAACCAGTGTCGTCGTGATTACCAGCTCACAACGCTACGGTTCAGCTACAACGCCTTGAACCAGTGTCGTCGTGATTACCATCACAACCAGCTCCAGTGTCGTCGTGATTATTTACAACCTTGTTCAGCTACGCCTTGAATAATTGAACCAGTTCGTGATTACAGCTCACAACGCTACGGTTCAGCTACAACGCCTCGAACCAGTGTCGTCGTGAACCTCACAACGCTACAATTCAGTTTAATTACAACGCCTTGAACCAGTGTCGTCGTGATTACCAGTCACAACGGGGAACTACGGTTCAGCTACAACGCCTGATTACCAGCTCACAACGCTACGGTTCAGCTACAACGCCTTGAACCAGTGTCGTCGTGATTACCAGCTCACAACGCTACGGTTCAGCTACAACGCCTTGAACCAGTGTCGTCGTGATTACCAGCTCACAACGCTACGGTTCATTACCAGCTACAACGCCTTGAACCAGTGTCGTCGTGATTACAAGCTCACAACGCTATGCGGCTACAACGCCTTGAACCAGTGTTCGATTACCAGCTGATTACAAGCTCACAACGCTATCTTTGAACCAGTGTCGTCGTGATTACAAGCTCACAACGCTTCAGCTGCCTTGAACCAGTGCCAGTGTTCGTCGTGATTACAAGCTAACGCTACGGTTCAGCTACAACTCACAACGCGGTTCTTTGAACCAGTGTCGTCGTGATTACAAGCTCACAACGCTATCTATTGAACCAGTGTCGTCGTGATTACAAGCTCACAACGCTACGGTTCTATTGAACCAGTGTCGTCGTGATTACAAGCTCACAACGCTATCTTTGAACCAGTGTCGTCGTGATTACCAGCTCACAACGCTACGGTTCAGCTACAACGCCTCGAACCAGTGTCGTCGTGATTACCAGCTCACAACGCTATCACAACGAACCAGTGTCGTCGTTACAGCTCACAACGCGGTTCAGCTACAACGCCTTGAACCAGTGTCGTCGTGATTACCAGCTCACAACGCTACAGCTATTGAACCAGTGTCGTCGTGATTACAAGCTCACAACGCGCCTTGAACCAGTGTCGTCGTGATTACCAGCTCACAACCCTACGGTTCAGCTACAACGCCTCATGTACGTTAATAACAACACACGAAGCGCACAACTTCATTTAAAAGACAAACAACAAAAGAAAAGAAAAAGTGTCCCCTCTCGTTGCCATCGGATTCGGACGACAGAAACATTCTTAATGTGAGATTTGTTTACCCCCATTTGTGATCTGATTCGGTAGTCTAGAGGCAAGGTGTCGGACTCTCAACCTGGAGGTAGTGGGTTCGAGTTGCGCCAACGGGTGTTGGCTGCCACTGTCACCTCCTCCTCCACACCCCTTTATGCACCATTAGGAAGACTTCCAGTTTCTTTATTCTACGTCCTTGACCATATCCGCACATATGATGAAATCAAGCGTATCTTCTTCTTCTTCAGCTTGCTCTTCCTCTATATCGTCATTATCGTTTTGTCCTTCTCCATCTTGTAAATTCGTCCTCCTCACACTCCTTTTCCCCCTTCTTCCTCTTCTTAAAATTTCTTTTCTTTATGGATTAATAAAGATAATTGAAATGAGTGGAATTTTTCTTCTTTATTATTTTTCTTTTTAGTTTTTAGTTCTGCTTCCCTTCTCCTTCCTTTTCATTTTCTTCTTCGCTTTCTCCTCCCACCTTTGCATCAACATCCTCATCTTCCCATACTCCTCTTTCTTCTTCCTCTTCTTCCTATAATTCCCGTTTTATAGATTAATAAAAAATAATTGAATTGAATTCTTCTTTTTCATCTTCTTTCTCTTTTCCCCTCTTTTAGTTCTGCTTCTTTATCTTCTCCCTTCTCCCTCGTCTTCCTTTTCATTTTCTTCTTCTTCGCTTTCTACTCCACCTCTCCCATCAACATCCTCAGCCCCATCATAATAGTATGCTTCTCCTCTATACATCCATCTTCTTAGTAAAAAAAAACCAAACTAGACAGAGTGAAGTTTGTGGCTCTATATCTACATCCGTCAACTTAGCATGACACAAAGGTTAGATGATGACTGATGTATGAATGTGAGCAGGATGTGAAGCAACGGGGAAAAAAACCACTACAAAACAAAACAAAACAAAACAAGAACAACCTCTTTAGATGAGAGCCCGAGAGAGTTTAATTCGACCCTCTGGGTAGGTTGACGTTGACATCGTTTCCAGTCCAAGATCCAGCAGCAAGGTGAACTTTGAAGAACAAATGACAGAACTAGAAAGAAACATTGAATTGAGCTGGGCCCCACAACTTGCAGTTATAATATATGTTATGAAGGGGTAGTCCAGAGCCAAAGTATCGGTCTCTCAATTAAAAGGTAGTGGGTTCGAGCCCCACCGACGGTTGAAACATTTTCTCGAGTTTTTTAAAGTAAAATCTAACCCCCGGTCCAGGTAGGTTGATCGACACCTAGTCCCAGACGGACGATAAAAGGAGGTCCGGTGTGCAGGATCACAATACTCTGTGCACGTTAAAGGTCCCTTGGCTGTTTACAGGGCTAACACTAACAGGGCGAAATTAAAAATCCTACCAAAGCCCCCGAGATCGCCTTATTGGGTCAATCAAACCAAAGCATAAAATTGCTAGCAGTGTTGTGCCCGTCGAAGATATTTGATTGAAATTTGTCTATATTGACCCGTAGCCATGACAGCACTGGCCAGGGTAAACACGCCGTCATTATCAGTTTTGAGTGCCGCCAAAATGTGACTCTGCACGAGATTACAGTGAGTTGAATAGCAAACGCACAACCTGATTGTAGATTACAGTGAGTTGAATAGCAAACGCACAACCTGATTGTAGATTACAGTGAGTTGAATAGCAAACGCACAACCTGATTGTAGATTACAGTGAGTTGAATAGCAAACGCACAATCTGATTGTAGATTACAGTGAGTTGAATAGCAAACGCACAATCTGATTGTAGATTACAGTGAGTTGAATAGCAAACGCACAACCTGATTGTAGATTACATACAGTGAGTTGAATAGCAAACGCACAATCTGATTGTAGATTACAGTGAGTTGAATAGCAAACGCACAATCTGATTGTAGATTACAGTGAGTTGAATAACAAACGCACAATCTGATTGTAGATTACAGTGAGTTGAATAGCAATCTGAAGCAGAGTGAAGAGAAAGAGAGGAACAGAGAGAGAGAGAGAGAGAATCTGATTGTAGAGAGAGAGAGAGTTGAGAGAGAGAAACGCAGAATCTGATTGTAGAGAGAGAGAGAGAGAGAGAGAGAGATAGAGAGAGATTGAGAGATTACAGAGTTGAAGAGAGAGAGAGAGAGAGAGAGAGAGAGAGAGAGTTGAATAACAAAGAGTGGTGGAGAGAGAGAGAACAGAGAGAGAGAGAGAGAGAGAGAGAGAGAGAGAGAGAGAGAGAGAGAGAGAGAGAGAGAGAGAGATGACCTTCCTGGGAAAGAGAGAGAGAGAGAGAGAGAGATGACCTTCCTGGGAAAAAGAGGAATGGAGATGGATGGTCTTCCTGGAAAAGAGCCAGAAGAATAATCCAGGATAGAGGAAATTGGATGAACAGATCATGTCCAGGCCTTATTATATGTACCTCATGGCACAGAGAGAGTGTTAAGGCTTGCTAATGAGACTGGGGCAGTCCCTTGCCTGCAACCTGATTATTGTACCTCCGTGGAACCAGAGGGGAAAGGATTGTGACATCTCAAAATCTACATTTCTGATGACGTATTGATTTGATTTGCTTTACCCACATCCACAACCTAATGTGATCTCGGGGCTTTTGGTAGGATCTTATTTTAGAATGTTGCCCCGACTGCCTTGTAAACAGCCGTGGGATCTTTAATTACTACCATAACAACAGCGCAACGTAACAATAACAGTAGCATCGTCGGCATCGTCGGCAGCGTAACAGAGAAGACACCACGGCGTCGGGATGGTGAAGTATTATCGCTAAATGGCGTCTCGCCTCCATGACCTCTTGGTTTTTTTTTGGGGCGTGAAGTGTCTACTCTTAGCGAGATTGCCCGATCTCTATACCACTAGTACTTAGTACACCAATGAGTAAAGGTGGTAGTGATGGTAGTCATGAATAATAATAATAATAATAATAATAATAATAATAATAATAATAATAATAATAATAATAATAATAATAATAATAATAATAATAATAATAATAATAATAATAATAATAATAATAATTCTTTCTTTCTTTCTTTATCAGTTCTCATTCTACCTGTCGGTGTATGGATTCAGATGCCCCTATGATCTTTCTCCAGATTGCCCTGTCCTGGCATTTTCTGTTTCCTTCCAAAAAAGTTAAATTTCTATGCTTCAATGCCTCTTTTATATCCTCTTACCA
>JAXRKP010000065.1:335000-340000 GCA_037039925.1 Doris montereyensis | reverse complement strand
CTACTTCTTACATCTTCTACTTCTTTTATTTCATCTTCTACTTCTTACATCTTCTACTTCTTACATCTTCTACTTCTTGTTTCTTTTATTTCTTACATCTTCTACTTCTTTCTTCATCTTACTGCTTCCACTTCTTACATCTTCTACTTCTTGTTTCTTTTATTTCTTACATCTTCTACTTCTTACATCTTCAACTACTGCTTCCACTTACATCTTCTACTTCTTACTTTCTACTTCTTCAATCTTTTACTTCTGACATCTTTTACATCTTCTACTTCTTACATCTTCTACTTCTTACATCTTCTACTTCTTGTTTCTTTTATTTCTTACATCTTCTACTTCTTACTCTTCTACTTCTTACATCTTCTACTTCTTATTTCTTTTATTCTTACTTCTTCTACTTCTTACATCTTCTACTTCTTACATCTTCTACTTCTTACATCTTCTACTTCTATTTCTTTCTTACATCTTCTACTTCTTACATCTTCTACTTCTTACATCTTCTACTTCTTATTTCTTTAATTTCTTACATCTTCTACTTCTTACATCTTCTACTTCTTACATCTTCTACTTCTTATTTTTTATTTCTTACATCTTCTACTTCTTCCATCTTCTACTTCTTACATCTTCTACTTCTTACATCTTCTACTTCTTTACATCTTCTACTTCTTATTTCATTTCTTACATCTTCTACTTCTTACATCTTCTACTTCTTACTCTTCTACTTCTTATTTCTTTTATTTCTTACATCTTCTACTTCTTACATCTTCTACTTCTTACATTTTCTACTTCTTACTACTTCTTATCTTTCTTCTACTTCTTACATCTTCTACTTCTTACATCTTCTACTTCTTACATCTTCTTACATCTTCTACTTTTTCTACTTCTTACATCTTCTACTTCTTATCTTCTTCTACTTCTTACTTTCTACTTCTTACATCTTCTACTTCTTACATCTTCTACTTCTTATTTATTTTATTTCTTACATCTTCTACTTATCTTCTACTTCTTACATCTTCTACTTCTTACACTTCTTACATCTTCTACTTCTTACATCTTCTACTTCTTATCTTCTACTTCTTACATCTTCTATTTCTACATTTCTTTCTTACATCTTCTTTCTTACATTTTCTACTTCTTACATCTTCTACTTCTTACTCTTCTACTTCTTATCTTCTACATCTTCTACTTCTTACATCTTCTACTTCTTACATCTTCTACTTCTTACATCTTCTACTTCTTATTTCTACTTCTTACATCTTCTACTTCTTACATCTTCTACTTCTTACATCTTCTACTTCTTACATCTTCTACTTCATCTTCATCTTCTACTTCTTATTTCTTTTATTTCTTACATCTTCTACTTCTTACATCTTCTACTTCTTATTTCTTCTACTTCTTACATCTTCTACTTCTTACATCTTCTACTTCTTACATCTTCTACTTCTTATCTTCTACTTCTTACATCTTCTACTTCTTACATCTTCTACTTCTTATTTCTTCTTCTTACATCTTCTACTTCTTACATCTTCTACTTCTTACATCTTCTTTCTTACATCTTCTACTTCTTACATCTTCTACTTCTTACATCTTCTACTTCTTACATCTTCTACTTCTTACATCTTCTACTTCTTACATCTTCTACTTCTACATCTTCTACTTCTTACATCTTCTACTTCTTACATCTTCTACTTCTTACATCTTCTACTTCTTACATCTTCTACTTCTTATTTCTTTCATTTCTTACATCTTCTACTTCTTACATTTTCTTTCTTACATCTTCTTTTTCTTCTACTTCTTACATCTTCTACTTCTTACATCTTCTATTTGTACATCTTCTATTTGTACATCATCTTCTATGTTCTGTACATCTTCTATTTTGTACATCTTCTATTTTGTACATCTTCTATACATCTTCTATGTTGTACATCTTCTATTTTGTACATCTTCTATTTGTACATCTTCTATGTTGTACATCTTCTATTTTGTACATCTTCCATCTTTATTTTGTACTCTTCTATGTTTACATCTTCTATGTTGTACATTTCTATTTGTACATCTTCTATGTTGTACATCTTCTATGTTGTACATCTTCTATGTTGTACATCTTCTATGTTGTACATCTTCTATGTTGTACATCTTCTATGTTGTACATCTTCTATGTTGTACATCTTCTATGTTGTACATCTTCTATGTTGTACATCTTCTATGTTGTACATCTTCTATGTTGTACATCTTCTACTTCTTATTTCTTCTATGTCTTCCATCTTTTACTTTTTCTACTTCTTACATCTTCTACCACTACTAAGCATATAAAAAAAAAGGAAACATGAACCGAACATTGCAGAAAATTGTCGACAAATATCCCTGACATGTGTGTGTGTGTGTTGCAAACTTTTGGAACATAAATACCATATATATGCAAGCATACCCTGTAACACCTGGAAAATCACAACATACATGTACTAACAACGCCTTTAACATATAATGCTTCTGATCCGGCCGGTGCTGTGAATCACAAGTCCTCACAACAGTACAGGATTCACAGTTGATATCGCTTCATGGTGCAGACTCAGTAGTCCAGAGGCAAAGTGTCGGCTTCTCAACCAAAAGGTAGTGAGTCCGAGCACCGCTAACGGTTAAGAATGTTCAGGAGTTTTTTCAAGCAAATTCTACACCCCCCCCAGTCCAGGTAGGTGGATCAACACCTAGTCCCACCGGAGACGGACGATAAAAAGGAGGTCCCGTGTACAGATCTCAACGCTCTGTGCACGTTAAAGATCCCTTGGCTGTTCACAGGGCAGTCCAGGCAAAATCAAAAATCATACCAAAACTCCGAGATCACCTTAGTTGTGGATGTGGGTAACATTAAATGAAATAAAGTTCCCCTTGAGTGTCTACTGAGCAAACTAGATCATTATGGTATCGATGGCAACACCACAGTGGATCGCCACCTTTCTCGGGAACTGAGAGCAGAGGGCAGTTGTGGTCGATGGAGCTCAGTCAGATCCAGTATACGTGGCATCTGGAGTGCCCGAGGGAGCTGTGATGACCTCCTCTAATTTAATTCGTAAATAAACGATCGGATATGTTGTTCAACTGTCAACTGTCCGATTATTTGCCGATGACTGTTTCTTGTACTTGTACCAACCTACTTATCAGGAAGAAGATCAGTCTGCACTATGAGCAGACCTCATCTCCCTTGAACAATGAAGCCTAAATTGTGGCATGATGTTCTTCTATGCAACAAAATGACATATGCACATAAGTTGATGTGAAAATTCACTGTCACAGTGTCAGTGAAGTCACAAATGCAAAATGTATGTACTTGGAAGTCATAATCAGCAACGACTTAAGTTGGTCAAACCACGTTGTGGACTACTAAAAAAGCCAACCAATCTACAGAGCCTTTCTTTGTCAAATCTTGAAATTTTGTCCAGCAAAACTGAGGGAAGTAGCATACAACGCCTTAACTTAGTGCGCTTTACATTGAGGCTGCCAAGGGGTCCCTGGGGAGCTCGCAGCTTTCACACACTTTCGATGATGATGACTCAGGTGTCAATAAGCACCCAGATATAGGTAGAGAAAGATCTTGTCAGAGTGTTAGTACAAAAACCTAACAGGTTTGTGTACTGTCTTCTCCCCCGGGAGTTGAGAAGGATTTTGAATGAAATGGCCGGCTGGGCGATAAATGATGCCTGCATTTGTGTGGGGATACGGACTATAAATCCATCTTTATCTTTATCTTTTTTTACTTGATTTTAGTAGGGGATAGAGAAAGAAAGAATCGGCCAATCAGAGATCGTGTGAGACTGATGACTTTTGCGACAACGGGTGGGACCAAAGACTTTTTATGACGGCCAGAACATGAGCAGTTCAAATGAGTGAAGTGACTTAAGTGACGAGAGACTGACTTCACTGATAAATAAACACGAGCAGTTCAAATGTCAATGTTAAAGTACCAGACCGAGAATCGTAGAGTGGACTGACACTGATACTAACCTTTGTGTTTCTAGGAACAACAAATTAACCAAACTAGGGTTTAAATACCTCACTGTAGGCCCTGACATGGGAGTCTGTACTAGATTAACTTATTGAGTCCTTGTGGTGGACTATTAAACTATGCCTTCCCTCTAGCCACACAAGACCCAATCACTTTGCTCTCCATCTCTGAGAATATATGTGGCGCAGGAAGCACCTAGTCGCAAAGCAAATGTTTCTCCCCTTTGAGATATATTGCCAAGGTCTATCCTGGGCCATATGCATGAAGCTGAGCAAAATACTAAATTTTTGATATATGATATAAAAAAAGAGTAATCCCAAATCTTTCGTAAATATGTATGATCTAGATCTAAAATATTAACATTATTTACAACTAAAATTGCATAAAGCTTCTACGTTAACTTACCTATTTTATTTTTAACCATCTATCACCATCCCTTAACCTGAAACCTTCTCCAACGTGCCCCCCCCCATCCGAGACAAGCGTAGGTCCCTCGGGCAGCACATTCCAACAGCCGTGCTGCTAAGCAGTCCTGAAGAGTTAGCTCAGTGAAAAAATCTTAAATTTTATTTTTGTAGAAAGTAAAAACAGTGACAAAGAAAAAAGTTGGCTGATGTGGAGTGGATTCGCTATGTCTCGATGGATTATAATGTCTTTTGATTCTCTACAAAGGTTTTCTGTCAATAGAAATGCGCTATAATATTTTGCATGTAGATTTCAAATAGTCTGTTCTAGGTTCTTAGCAAATAATCTCTTGGATCAAATCATCAGTCTTTTAATTGATTGGGAAACAACTGTTTTGCTTGCAATTCACGAAACTTTTTTTATTGTTCCTAGAGATCTAATTTCTCGATTTCCGGTCATTACATTAAAAAGCCTGCGTAACCCAGCAGGGAGTACTAATTTAATGCAATACGTACTTGATTATATCACCCATAACCGATATATACATACAGTGGTTTCTGAGTTAATCTCAGTCAAGTTGCAAGCAGGTTTA